>JACEEZ010011921.1:0-104519 GCA_016584305.1 Chionoecetes opilio | reverse complement strand
GGGTAATGGGTGTGGGGAGAGGGGTTTTGAGTGATGGGTGGGGGGTGATGGGTTGGGGGTGATGGTGATGGGTGAGGGAATAGGTGGGGGGTGATGGGTAATCTATATTAATAAAAGCGAAAGTGTGTCTGTCTGTGTGTGTCTGTGTGTGTGTGTGTGGTATAGGTTCCGCCCCCCGTGGCGCAAACACCTCATATGGCACATTTTTGGAATCAGGTTGACCAGGGGAAGGTCATAAGCCCACTTATGAGATGATCCGATCACTTTTTTTTTTCTTTTTTTTTAGCAGCCTATTAGCGAGAATTGTGAAAAAAAGTGGGTTGCGAGAATTGAGGAAACCTTGATGTAGGGTGATGGGTAATGGGTGAGTGAATGGGTGGGGTGATGGTAATGGGTGTGAGGTGATGGGTGAGTGAATGGGTGGGGGGTGATGGGTGATGGGTGAGGGAATAGGTGGGGGGTGATGGGTAATCTATAATAATATAAGCAAAAGTGTGTCTCTCTGTCTGTCTGTCTGTCTGTCTGTCTGTCTGTCTGTGTGTGTGTGTGTGTGTGTGTGTGTGTGTGTGTGTGTGTGTGTGTGTGTGTGTGTGTGTGTGTGTGTGTGTGTGTGTCTGGTATAGGTTCCGCCCCCCGTGGCGCAATCAACTCATATGGCACATTTTTGGAACCGGGTTGACCAGGGGAAGGTTTTAAGCCCAATTATGAGATGATCCGATCTTTTTTTTTTTTTTTTTTTTTTTTTAGCAGCCTATTAGCGATTAATTGTGAAAAAAAAGTGGGTTGCGAGAATTGAGGAAACCTTGATGTAGGGTGATGGGTAATGGGTGAGTGAATGGGTGGGTGATGGGTAATGGGTGTGGGTGATGGGTGAGTGAATGGGTGGGGGGTGATGGGTTGGGGGTGATGGGTGATGGTGTGAGGGAATAGGTGGGGGGTGATGGGTAATGGTAAATATAAGCGAAAGTGTGTTGTTTGTCTGTGTGTGTGTGTGTGTGTTGTGGTGGTGTCTGGTATAGGTTCCGCCCCCGTGGCGCAATCACCTCATATGGCACATTTTTGGAACCGGGTTGACCAGGGGAAGGTTTTAAGCCCAATTATGAGATGATCCGATCACTTTTTTTTTTTTTTTTTTAGCAGCCTATTAGCGATAATTGTGAAAAAAAAAGTGGGTTGCGAGAATTGAGGAAACCTTGATGTAGGGTGATGGGAAATGGGTGAGTGAATGGGGGGGGTGATGGGTAATGGGTGTGGGGTGATGGGTGAGTGAATGGGTGGGGGGGATGGGTTGGGGATGATGGGTGGATGGGTGAGGGATAGGTGGGGGGTGATGGGTAATGGGTGAGTGAAGGGTGGGGGGTGATGGGTAATGGGTGAGTGAATGGGTGAGGGGTGATGGGTAATGGGTGAGTGAATGGGTGGGGGGAATACATACTTTTTCTACATCAGTGATTTCAGGAAAGTTAGAAGGGGCTATCTGGAGAGTCCGTTTTTGGGGGGCCTTTGGGCCACCAAACACAGGTGGTGGGCCGAAGGCCCACCACTAATAGCCCTCCGCAGGAGCTAGCCAAAAAGTCCCCCCGGGGGGCGGCTTTGCGGCTAGTATATATATATATATATATATATATTTTATATATATATATATATATATCTATATATATATAATATAAATATATATACATATATATATATATATATTTATATACGTATGTTATATATTTATATATGTGTATATATATATATATATATGTATATATATGTATATGTATATATATATATATATATATATATATATATATATATATATATATAAAATATTTATATATTTTATATATAATATATATATATATGTATACAATATATATATGTAATATATATATAATATATATATTATATATTGTATATATAATGTATACATATATTATATATAGGGATATATATATGTGTATACATATATATTAAAATATATTTATATATATATGGGTATATATATATAATATATAATATAATATAAATAATAAAAGCGAAAGTGGTGTGTGTTTTTTGTGTGTCCGCGATAGGTGCCGCCCCCCGTCCCCCAATCCCATCATATGGCACAGTTTTGGAACCAGCTCGACCAGGGGCAACTTTTAACCCTTATGAGATGATCCGCCCACCTTTTTTTTTTTTTTTTTTTAGCAGCCTATTAGCGCGAATTGTGAAAAAAAATGTGGGTTGCGAGAATTGAGGAAACCTTGATGTGGGGTGAGGGGTAATGGGGAGTGAATGGGTGGGGTGAGGGGTGTGGGGTATGGGGGGAGTGAATGGTTGGGGTTGATGGGTTGGGGGTGATGGGTGGGGAAAAGGGTTTGGGGGGTGATGGGTAAGTCTGTGTTTGGTGGGCCAAAGGGGCCCACCAAAAAACACTCTCCAGAAAGCTGTTTTGGGGGGCCCAAGGCCCCCAAAACCAGGTGGTGGGCCAAAGGGCCCCACCAATAGCCCTCCGCAGGAGCTAGCCAAAAAAGTCCCCCCCGGAGGCGGCTTTGCGGCTAGTTATATATTTTATATATACTATATATATATATATTATTTTATATATATATATTAAAATATTATAAAAATATATTTTATAAAATATATATAAAATAAATATATATAAAATATATTATATATAAAATTTAATATATATATATAAAATAATAAAATAAATAATATATTTTAATATATAAAATATATATATATATATATATTAAAATTATATATATATTATTATATATATTATAAAATTAATATATTATATATATATATACATATTTTATTTTAAATTTTAATATACATTATATAAAAACAAATTATTTTAATTTATATTATATATACATATATATATACTATATATTATTATATATACAATATATATATATATACATACATATTTTATATATACAAATTTTTTTAAAATATATATATATAGATAATATATATATATAATCTATATATATAATTACATATAAAATATAATATTTTTTTTTTTTTTTTAAATATAAAATTATAAAATCCTTTTATATATATAATATATTATTTTACCTTTAAATATATAATAAAATTTATATTATATATATTTTATATAATTATAAATATATATATATATACTGTATATATATTATATAATTATATTTTATTATATATAATATATATATATATATATAATATAATTATTTTTAAAACTTTTATATATATATATATATATATATATATATATATATATATATATATTACTATTTTTATATATTATAATATATATATATATAATATAAATAATATAATAATTTTATTATATTTTATATTAATATTAATAATATTATAATTATATTTTATTAATATAATTTTAAAATAAAAAATAAATATATATATATAAAAAATATAAAATAATATAATATATAATATAAAACTTTAATATTTTATAATATAATATATAATATGAAATATAATATTTTAAAAAATATGTTATAATAAAATATTAATAAGTATATATATATATATAATTATATATATATAAAATATATTAAAATTATATATATATATATATATATATATAATTATAAAATATATATAATATAATATTTTAAAATATAATATATTTATATATATATTATATATATATATAAAATATATTATTTTAAAATATATATATATATATAATATATATAGCTGCTGCGCCGCCGAAGCCCAAAGGGATAAAATTTCTAGTGGCCCCCCGGGGGTCCGGGGAATTTTGAGAACCTTTTCATTTAAGACTTTTTATACCCAAAATTTTCCAGCGTTGCTTGGGCCCTTAAAAACCTATTAAAAAAGGGAACGTGCACTTTAATTGGAACGCTTACATAAACAAATTTTTTCCCAAGATCTAAAATCGCCCAAAACTACGGCCCCTGTTTTGGGGCTTTCCCCGGGATTTATAAGGTTCCTTTTGTTTTTTACACGGATCCCTCTGCATTGGGGGTGGGTGTGTATTAATGCAGAAAACCGCACGGGGAAAAAAAAATCGCGTGTTGCGTTCGCGAGTAGAACTTTACTTCCCGGCAGAGTCTAATTACCAGAGAGCCTTTTTTTCCGGCCCCCGGGCCCGCTAATCACCCCCGGGGGGGCCATTTTTTTCGGGGCTTTTAAAAACCCAAAAGGGAGGGGCCGGGGCCCAGGAGAAACCACCTTGGACCATGGGGGGAACTGGCGCACGCCTACGTCAGGGGGGAAAAGGCACCACGACCCTCGTGCGGGTTAAGAATAAACCCTAGGTAGAAAAATAACCGTATTTAAACTTCACCAAGTTTGGGACGACAAAAAGGTAAAAAACCCTGCCCCCTCCCTTTGGTTAAATCCCCCAGGATCCCCCCAATAAAGCGAAGGGAGGCCAGTTGGGTTTTTGCCCCAAAGCCCCGGTGGATGGACTAAAACCGGGGGCGGTAAGCCAAAATTTTAAATACAGGAAACTCCTTTTGCCCAAAGAATTTTTGGGTTAAAGGGTGATTACCGAATCGTACCAGTTCAAATTTTTAAATAAAAATTCCCAAAAACCCCCTTTTTTTTTTAAATACGGATAAACCCAATTTTAATACGCCAGGTGACCCAATTTTTGGGTGACCTGTAAAAATGTACTGGGGTACTGAAAATTTTATTTAAAATTTTATCTGAAAATTTTGGCCCAACCCGGGGGGGAGAAAAGGAAAATTTCTTAAAACGGCCCGCAAAGTATTTGGCTATTCTTTTTAATTTTTCATCCCCTGTAGGTTTTTAATTTTGGGCCAAATAAGGGCCCCGGGGGCCAAAAACCAGAAACCTTTTGAATATCAATTCCTAAAAACCTCAGGGAAGGCTTTTCTGTCGGCCCCTTTATTTTGCAAAGGGTTTAAATATTGCGTATTGAAAAATCAAATTCTCAAGGTGGGGTGCCCCCCTTGGGAAATATAACTCCAAGCGGGAATTGGGCAAACGCTTTTTATCGCAACTTAATTTTGTTTTTTATCAATCCGGGTAGGGGTGTTTTCCCCCGGGATTAAAAAAGCGTTAAAAATTTTGCGCAACTTTTTTTTCCAAACAACTCCCCCTTTTTAATATACGGGGCCAGTAAAAAGGTTTTAAGTTTGGGGCTTTCAACCAAAAAAATTCCGGAACTTTCCCCTGTAGTGGTTTGTTGAGGGTGGGGAAATTAAAAAATTTCGATTTTGGGGGTTTTTGCGATGGGGAAATTTTACCCCCTGTTGCTGCTTGCGTTAATTGCAATATTTGTGAGTCGCAGGTCAACTCCTTTTTTATTTTTTGGTATGAGAAAGACTCCCATTGATTTGTTAGTACCCCAAAAACCGTGTACAATTTTTGAAATTATGCAAATGTAAACTTAAAGTTTTCTCGATTATTTTCCCGGGTTTCAGAGAAAATACAGGTTTCCCAAGAGTATGTGCTCGCAAAAACACCGGCGCTCCACCCGTAAATGGGGTTGGTGATCTGTCATGATTCGAGTCCGGAAAGGGAAACTCAAAATTAGTCCTATTTTTGTGGGCCGCGCCGGTAGTTAACAACCCCAGGTCATAAGTTTAAATTTTTTGGATCCGTGGTTAAATACCTTAGAAGTCTTTCCAAGTGATAGATTTTTAAGGCCAATGCCAACCCCGTTTTTAAGTTTGTAAAAAATGCTAATCTTACGATGCTACGGGGCTTAAAAAAAAAAATTTAAATACTCCTACTGTCCAACCCAATCATGTTTATAATTTCGTCGCGAATGATTGCTTGTCTTTTCATTGCCTTTTAGGCAAATTTCCCGTGCATGATTTTTGATGGAATAAAGCATGAGAACTGGAAAAAATTGGAAAGTACTTTCACTAATTTTTTCTCTTTTTTTATTGAAAACTCATCCATCTTTTTAGATAAACAAGTGAGCTTTAATCGAGTTTTTTCTGTGAAAGAACAAGCACTCCTGTTTTGGATAATATGGTAATTTTCTTGTCAAACTAAAAAACTTTAAACTAAAAATGGGGGTTTGATGCCACGTAAAGGGGAACGATTCATTTTTCCTTTTTTGTTTATGCATGTCTAGAAATAGCGAAGTAGAACTGCCAGGACTCATTTTTTTTAAATGGTTTGCAACACTATTCCCCTCCCCTTAAATCAGTGCTACGTCAAAAACCTTTGTTAAACAGTTCTGTTATGCCAAACATGTGTTTAAATTTTCACATAGTAGGACAATATAATGATATTAAAATTTATTTAAAGGGGAAATGGTTTTATAAAGAAAATTTTTAAATTTGTGAGGGGGTTTAACTAGGCAAACCTTTCAGGCTTTATCGTTATGTCCTTCACCCTTTTGTTTTCGAAAACCCCTTTTTTTTCACAAAATTTCTTCGGACAATTTTTCATCTTTACACAAACATTCTTGTGTCTTAGTATGTCCCAAAGGGTGCAGTGTATCAAAAGTTTCCGGTCATTCGAAATTCTAATGGCTGCTTTTTGCGCCTGACTTTTTGAATACCTTTCCTAAAAAAGAGAAGGATTTATAGTAATTTAATGCTCAATTTTTCCCTATTGAAGTTTGAAGTATATACATTTTCTAAGCTTTAAATATGTACTAACACCATTTCTGAGTTTACTTTCTCAAATTCCAGAATTGGAAACAGCGTACAGGATCTTTATGTCTCCTTAACCACTTTTCTTTTTCCTTCAATGATTATGCCAATCAATTTCTTATTATAGAAATTTCCATTTCCTTGTTTTGGGAAGGCCCCTATTTGGTATGTTTCCCTAAAGGGGCAAGTTTCGACAAAAATCAGGTTAGTACATAATAACAGGTTGGTACTTTCTCTGGGTTGGGCGCGACTCGCGCCTGGTAGGTACCGATGTGGCCTTTTGTGGGTACATGTTATTCAATTATATTTTTTTAAGGGCATGCACTTTCTCAAGATATCCATGTTAAATTTATTGTAACTGGACACACCCATACGGCCAACCCAAAAAAAACTCCCTTACATAGATGGCACCCCCTTTACGGTGACAAGACCACCCCCTGTAACCTGACATCCCCAGGGGCACGCCCTGATCCCCGGCCTGAGAGACTACCGCATCAGGCCTTAGAGAAAAAAGAACCTGCCTTCATACGGACGTTTTTTGTGTTGTCTCCTTACTGTCATTACCTTGTGTGGGGTTCTACCTTTTTGGAAATTTTGACTTTTAAAATCATCGTCCCATAACCGGGCCCGATAAAGTTTTATTTAATAAATAATAAAAATCATCCAAATCCCACCACACCTTTTACATCGCCTAACCCCCGGGCAAAAGATTTTCCTTACTTACCAAAACAAGAAATAACTTTTTATACGAAAAAAATACGGCTAACAACAACACCAACAACCAACACACACCACACACACACAACACACACCACACACAACACACACACAAACCCCACACACACAACACACCCACACCACACACCCACACACAACACACAACACACACCACACCCCCCCAACCACACACACACACACAAACACACACACACACACCACACACACACAACCACACACACACACACACACCACAACACACACAAACACACACACACACCAACCCCCAACACACACACACACCCCACCCCACACAACACACAACACAACACACACACACACACACACACACACAAAACACACACACAAAACACCCCACACCACACACCAACACACACACCACACCCACCACACACCACACACACACACACACAACACACACACACAAAACACACACCACCCCCAAACGTTGCATTTAACACACAATCCCAACACTTAGCATTTAAACACAACCCAACACTTACACATAAACCCCCCCACATTTTAAAACACAAAAACCCCCAAACCCTTTAACACAGACCCCCACACTTAATATGCCCCCTTAACATTTAAAAAACAGGCACCTCAAAACACTTTACACACGTACCCCTAACACTTAAAAGCCCTTTCTCCTAGAGAAGGAGCATTTTATGGGGCCCAAATTTTTTTGTGCACTTGTTCCCTTTTTTAAGCATTAGAATGTATTGCATACTCGTAGTATGGATAACCTTTGTTGTTCTCACATTTTCTGAATTGATTTTCCCCAAAAATTGATTTTCCTTTACAACAGTTTTAAACCCGTTTAGATGATACTTTTGTGGAAAAAAACTTAAAAAAAATTTTTATAAAACACAGTGATATATAACTCATATAACAAAAAAATTTTACAACAAAAAAAAACTTAGTTGTAAAATCGCAGGCGCCCGGGCAAGTCACTGGTGGTGATCATCCCCTTTCCGCTCAAACCTTCCTATAGATGGATTATAAAATAATTTTTCAAAAGGGGTTGACTGAGGGGTGTGGTGAAGGGGTGGTAAGTTTAAAACAACCCCCCATCTCTTCCCAGATACCCCTAACCTATCAATTAAATAAAAAAAAAAAAGAAGGGGAAAGAAAAGAAAAACAAGAGGGAGAAAAATATGCTTCGAAAAGAAAATTTTATAAAAAAAATTTAAAAAAAAAAAAAAACAATTATAACTAGATGAATACTTCAAAACCTAAACATTTCAATAATAATGAAAAAAAATGCGTCATATACGGTAAATGCAAGTAGGAAAGGAAATAAAAGAAAAAAAAGAAAACCGACGACGAAAATATTGGGGAAAAACTGACAGAAACATAGAAAAATTTAAAAAAAAGAAAATTCACATAAGGAAAGGCAGAAAACGAAAAGCAACTAAAAAGCAAAAGGGAGAGAGAGAGAGAGAGAGGAGAGAGAGAGAGAGAGAGAGAGAGAAGAGAGAAAAGAGAGAGAGGGAGAGAGAGAGAGAGAGAAAGAGAAAAAATAATTTTTATAATATATAATATATATTTTATATATATATATATATAATTATATTTATATAAAATTTTTAAAATTTTAATATATAATATATAATAATATATAATATATATATAATATATTTATAAAAGGGAGGTAAAAATTTTTAAAATTAAAAAAAAAATAAGGGAAGATGAAAGGATGACAAACAAAAAACAAAAAAAAAAAGGGAAAAAAAGAAAAAAAAAAAAAACAAGAAAATGAGAAACGAAAAAGGACGGGGGGACACAAAAAAAAAAGGTCCAGTAAAAAAAGAAAACAGAAATAAGGAAATATCAAAAAAAATACAGAAAAAAAAATTTAACTCGGCCACCGCCACGACAGCAGGGCCCAGAGTGGGGGTTTTTTTTTGGGGTGGTGGTTTGAAAGGGAAAGTTTGTCAAAATGCGGGCGGCTGAAGCCTAGGATGGGGGGGGGTTTTGGGGTGTACTGAGGGAGAGGTGTTGAGGGGTGGCTGCCGGGGAAGGGATTTGAGAGGGGAGGGAAGGGAGACGAACGAAAGGAAAAAAAAACTGAGAAAGGGTGGTTGTGGGGGAAGAGTGGTTTAAAACCCCTTGGGTATGGAGGGGTGGGGCATTAGAGAAATTGGTTAAAGTACAAAATTTTTATAAGGGGAAGGGGGTAATGATCAAAAAAAATAGTAGCAGATCGTTTAAAGGTTTGGAAATGGATAAAAAAATTACGGAAAGGGTATGGATGTATAGATGGGGGGGAGGGGGAGGGTGAGGATTCAGGAGTGGATTTTTGGGCCCCGGTATGGAGCGTCTAGGGCCAGAAAGGGAAAGGGGAGGTCGGCTTTGGGGAAAAGGGAAAAGTGGATAAAACAAGGGGAAAACCCTCAAATCAATGAACAGTTTTAAAACTAATGAAAAAAAATTTATTCCTTTAGAAAAAGGGTCATTTTAAAATAGGAGCATCCTTAACGCCCCTTTGCAAAAAGTAGCACAACACAAACACAAAATAAGCAATGTAAAACAGTATAATACCACACACACTTGCCTCCTGAACCAGCAGGAGACTAGATTTTTTTGTTTCCCATTTTCCCCTGGCCCCCGTTGCCGCGAGCCGAGATTAAATTTGATTTGCAGAATTTCGGTTTAATAGCAAATAAGGATGATAAGATTGGCGCTGAGGAGAACTCGGCGTTGCAGGATAACGCGATATTTTTCACACTTTGTTCCAATTACCTTATAATTTTATTTTCTTATTTTTCTGAGCCCGTTTTATGTAAAGATTTGTCTTATAAAGTATCTTTTTGTTTATTTCTTCTACACTTTCTCTAAGTTGTCTCAATGGTTATGTTGGTTTAATTCATGGCAAGCTATGCATCAAGCGTGCACTCATGGACCAGAAGATTATAATTATCGTTACAGTACATTCCTTTCATCTGTTAGATGGCGCCTCAGCGGAGATTCCCTCCACCGAGCTCTGCATAGTACAGACGTAGTGTTGGTGTCCACTTTTCCATTATACCACCAACATCTGTGACCATTTCTTATTGAAGGCGAAGCAAAAACACTAATAAACGTATGTATGTATGTATGTGCAAGCTAGCAACACACACACACACACACACGCACACGCACACGCACACGCACACGCACACGCAACCCCACACGCACACGCACACGCACAACATAAACACACCACATACACCGCGCGATGGTCAGGGTTTATAGCGCGCTGGACTGCCATTCGTGGTAGCCGGTTCGAATCCTCACTGCGACGGGATTTTTCACTGATAAAATCGGGGGGTTACTGTTCCCCCCTGAGCAAGGGGGGGGAGTGTGTGTATTGAGGGCCTGATTACCAAAGAACGGGAATAAGAGCTCCAAGCCCCACCGGGAGGGTGAAATACGATCGTGAGTCCCACTCGCGTGGCAAGACCCAAGGGTGATAACACACCAAAGCACCGCACACACACACCACACGCACACGCACACGCACACACAACACACCACAGCCCAATTGAGCGCCCAAATTTTAACCTTTGGTCAGAACCTGACCATCTACCTCAAACTCTCCTTTTCGAGATGAAAAATTTGCATGCGTCGGCCTCTCCCCCCCCACGCAACCCCCCCCCCTCCAATCTGTCCTCAACCTCCCCCTATTCATTCCCCTCTTCTAGCGCAGTATTTTTTGCTTTGCGTTTTGTGAACGAGTGTGTGTGTGGGGGGGGGGGGGGATACTATTAGAAGGATTTGTAAAAAGGAATAAACTTTTCCCGCAACAGCCGAAAGGTTTCCAGTTTTAAATAAAAAAAGAAGTCTCCATTAAATGTATAAAATACTTAAACAAAAAAAACCAAAAACGGACGTGAAGCGACAAATTAATTTACAAAAAAGAATACCCCTTAATACAAAATGCTCCCTGGTTTTAAAATAAATGAAAAAAAAATGCATATAAGCCCAAGCAGCAAGGGATGGGACTGATACAGTCGCACGTAAATAATACAAATCATATTTCCCTTTAAAAAAAAACCGAAAGGGTACACAAGTCTCTGGCGTTGAAAAAAAAATAATCAAAAAACAAATTTTTGAGACATAAATTAAGTTTTTCGTAATTACCTTAAGAATTTCAAGCATAGAATCCAAGGGAATAAAAAACAGTCAATTTATTGGGCAAGAGACGCCTTTGTATTAACCACACTCGCCTTGGCATCCTCGCGGGCCTTTATAAACCCCCTTGGAACACAAAACAGAGACACAGGAAAAACCCCGACCTATTGGAGGAAGCAGAACGTATTATATTGGGAGTCAAAAAATAAGGCCCGCATGGAGAACAATTTGGAAAACATCCAAATTTTATGTTTTGTTTAATTTTGAGCTTTGCGTAACCTGACTTCATCACGCTGTTAGCACAGTCAGATGTTGTTTATTCATAGCGGTGCCATGAATTTGTGATCGCGGAGAGACCAAGGGATGCGGCGCGCTTCTCTCTCTTTACACAAGGCCATGATGAAAGGCGCAGTGTAAATAAAAACATGAATAAAAAGGTATGTAATGGTGGAATGCTGCCGCTTGCTATGGTTTTGTTGATGTTAGTTCCTGGGAGGCGCTCGTGGGTTGATAATGGCAGGTGAGTATTAGTGTGGTGTTCCCGGCGCTCTAAGCTGTCCTCCTCTCTAAATATTATACTAAAAAATAACGGAACTAGCGGGCAGGAAAACTTAACCTTGCCGGGAAGAAAAACTATGGAAGAAAACTTAAGCAGTTATGATGCGCAAATCGAGTATTACGTATTATTAACGCTGAGCTGAATATTAATCAAACCATTTAGCTGCTCCTTCTCTTCAAAGTTTACCTCGTGATGACCGGCATTCGAGAAAACGGACGAGATTTATTGGAAAAGGTGCGTGACGCGAGAAGGATGATCAATTGATCATGGATGATATCACGATGCCGGGACGTTCACGGCCAGCCACTCCTCACACGGACTGGGTGAAACGCTCAACTCATGGCGACTAACCCAAAGAATATCCTTAGTACTTTATCCCACCGTATTTACTACTCACGATCCACAGCACTTGTCCATCACGTTGCCACGCCCACAGCCTCCTCACCACGGCACTTGCCATAACGCCAACCTCCTGCAGCACTCACACCCCAAAGGCAGAATCCTTAGTCCATCCATCACCGCTCATACTTTCACCCCACAGCCTCTCCCATCACAGCACTCTGCTCCATCACTGTTGCCACGCCCACAGCCTGCCTTTAGTCCATCACAGCACTCCGCCCCATCACTGTTGCCACGCCCACAGCCTCCTTCAGTCCATCACAGCATTCTGCCCCATCACTGTTGCCACGCCCACAGCCTGCCTTTAGTCCATCACAGCACTCCGCCCCATCACTGTTGCCACGCCCACAGCCTCCCTTCAGTCCATCACAGCACTCTGCCCCATCAATGTTGCCACGCCCACAGCCTCCCTGTAGTCCATCACAGCACTCCACCCAAACACTGTTGCCACGCCCACAGCCTCTCTTCAGTCCATCACGACCCTTCCACCCGCAATCCCTCCATCCCTCACAGCAACAGCGATTCCTCGGTTCACCATGGGTGTTATCTGTTATCTGTATATGTATAACGTATTCCACGTATTCAACTCAATATAATAATGTAAGGAAGCTATTGTGAGTCCTTTATAGTTTGTTACCATAAATAAACAAATATTATATATTTGTAAACAACATACACACTTTACTTATTAAGTAGATTTGATCACTATGGTGGGTTTAAGCTTTAAAGTGACTTATGGTCCTGAGGTTCTTTGGAGAGTTGTTCAATGTATGGAGAATATGCTGTCGTTTTGAGTTTCAGGCTAGACTGCAGGCTTGTATCAGCCATGGCAGTCACTAGAAAACGTCTGCCATATATAAATATTCACATCACTATTATCATTGATTAAACAAATTAGTGCACCCACTTGTAATACTTTTAGCTAGTAATATTCCGTACTCCCATACGAGCCGTGTGACCCTGTAACAGCTTAGCATTATTGTTAGTGCCCGCAAATTAGATCCATAATGATTGTATGTACGTCAGCCTTTTCATAAATGAGGCAAACACGAGAAGACACAACATAATAGTTGATAACATTGTGTTGTCAGACAGCCAGCAGTGATTGCCACTTAACCCAGTGATCACAGAGGAAATCATGACACACCCAGGAGTGTGGGAAAACATCTTTTCAACAATGATGTCACCTGTATACAGCTGATATTGGACTTGGCTATAAAGACATAACTACTCGGGGCATTGGCTGGGATGGACAGACGCTCACGTCGTCTCCTCAACTCACTGGCTGCTCTACATGTTCGGCTGTATTAACACTAAGTCACTAAACGGACTTATAGAATACACTGTACATAACTGTACTACACTTTAACATAACAAATACCACGTCAAGTCTTTACAAACAGAGAGACTAACACCGAGTCGGCTGCGTAGTTTTTTTTTTTATGAAGTTCATTCATACCAGAAAACACGTCCTAAGTCAATCCAAAAATGGAGAGAATGCCATAAACATATATTTTTATGTGTGTGTAGGGGTCTGGTAAGAGATTCCACATTTCAAACACAATTTGATCTCTTCTTTTAAGCTCGAGCAGTTCAGTCCATTTGTGTTCCCCATTTTTAAGTAGGTGGCACATGACGCACAGGTATCTTGAAAGAAACGCATGTGGCTCCGGAGCCGCAGGTTGCTGACCGCTGATGTAGAAGATATGCTGGGTACTCAATTTTTTGCGTAGGAAATTTGCTGGATACTTGGTATTGTGTAGGAAACATGACCGACTATGTGTAAGATATGTTGCAGTACTCTAGCTTTTGTAGTTTTGTAGATGTGACTACGTCCCCATTAAAATATGGTATAGTACCGACACAGTTGTTTCAACACTTACCCAGCGGCAGCGAGGCGCAGTTCCACACTCGCTAAGAACATCATGGCAGCGATTGACTCCCTTGATGCTGCTGGCCGACGTGTCGACTACACCACAATGCCTGCAGCGTCAGAAATGAAATAATTAGTTGGGTCAGTAAGTACAATAATATTGATATGTGATAACTATAAATAACATTGCTCGCACCTAGGTGCTAAAATACATTACATTGCTCGCACCTAGGTGCTAAAATACACACAATCACTCCAACACTCATCAGTCCTTTAAGTGCAAAAGTGCTAATCAAGAATCTTCAACGGATCCTTTTTAACGTTATTCTTCAACGGATCCTTTTATAGCCTAAACTAGGCAAACTCTTCCAGATAAATAAAAATAAACAAATAAAATGGCAGCTCGTTCCAATTAGGGTGAATGGAGGCGAAGGCGGACTCTTCTCTCGCCGGTGTGTGAACGCTTCAAAAAGGGCAAGTAGGCCATAAGAGGCCGGGTGCCTGATGGTGAGACCATCTTGGCCCAAGTACGGGGCACGAAAAGTGAGTGCAGGTGAGGAGAGGCAGGAAAGAGGAGAGGAAAGAAGGGATAGAGGGAGAAGGCCTCTTTGAAGGGATGAGAAGTAGGAGAGATAATAGAATGTGATGATAGGTGAAGGCCCGAAGGGCTTAAGGGGATCGGCCGTTTTCTATGGGATTTTTTTGAGATATTCAGGTACGGTTATGATATGTATACCATGAGTTAGAGACACTATTTACAACAATTGTAGACCAATAAACATAATTCGTGGCTTTTATATTTTTCATATATACTTTTGTTGTGATTTTTTGGTGTTTTTGAAATTATATCAACTCCTATGATAATTAACCTATGATATATCAACGATTATTTATAATTATAATGATATGATTATATCAACTCCTATGATAATATATAATTAACCTACACCAATGAAATAAATATGGTACACGAACTTAGTTCAGACCATCAAAGTTACGGCGAGATAACTGAGTAAAAGTGTATGGTTTGCAGGATATGAATTTTCAAACTTTCATTCCCATTTTTACCACTCAAAACACAAAAAAATTCTGACAAAATTTTCCTCTGTCAGATATGAACAAAAGCAAATCGTAACTTTATGGTATCATACTGCCGGGGGCAACTCTTTCAAGAGCCTGGTAGGGGAGCAGAAGGTCCCGAGTTCAAGTCTCACCAAGGAGCAACTGTCAAAGCCATCGTCGAGTGACCGAAGCAACCCACATGCAGCGTATACCTGTCTGCCGATTGTGAGTATGACGGTGGACTCTAGGGGCTGCATGCGCCTAAACTGAAGATCAAGAACATCATAGAAAATGGGATCTTCACCTGAGACCACAGGTGTCACTATAAAAATCCAGCCTGCGCCACCAACTGGGCGAGTTCAACCAACATCAAGACTCTCCATATGCCTACAGGCGCTATAGGCTACAACGTAGAAAAAAAAAGAAAAAAAAAAAAAAAAAAAAAAAAAGTTTGGGCATATTGTTTAATTTTTTCATTGAAATTGGCCCAAAACTAAAGAAGGAGACATAATTTGAATGTAAAAAACTTTAGTTTAGAGATACGGGCCTTTTAAGTTTTTGAATACATGTGAACAAGCATCAGTAAGTGATATAATGCCATTACATTTTTTTTTATATGAGCTATAACACATATAAAAGATTTATTTACATTCAATCACAAATGTTCATGTTCTGGTATAAAATCTTCAGTCTTCAGGCTCCTGGTCCCCCCCTGCCGCAGCATGAGGCAGGGTATTATCTCACTGAGAGGGTATCAGAGATGCCCAAGCTACTCATTGTTGCCAAGTTTTTGCTTAGAAACCTCCATGGAGTCCATGGGCATCCCGTAATTATATTTTTTTTCTTTTTTTTTTCTTTTATTTATACATACGACAGATGCCATGTGTCACTTTAGAGAGTAATTATCTTTTTAAAAACTAGCAAAAAAAAAGTGGGAAAAAATAGCATGCAAAATATGGGGGGGTGGGGGGGTCCATAACACACCCATATAATAAAAACTAAGGCGAATTTTGATAAAATACGTCGTATTTAAACACTTAATTAAAGGGTGTACGAAGCTGAGGAAAAATAACTTAAATTTAGTGAATTTCTCCGATTTTCGTCATTTTCTGACCGGCCGATCCCCTTAAGGAGGAGGCAGGAGAGAAGAAAGAAAAATAAGATGGAGGGTAAAAGTAGCTATGAGAGCATAACAATCACAGATGTTCATACTTTTTTGTTAAATACGTAGCGAGTGAAAGGAAGGAACGTTCTTCCTTTTTGTTAAAGGAAGAACGAGGTAAATTAATTTGTGATTAAAGACAACAAAAGTTGTATATATGCTAGGCAGTGGAGATAAGAGACTTAGCGGATTAAAGGGAAGAGTGTGGCAGATATGGTAAAGAGGCGGGGTATAGCACGGTGCTGTAGAGCAGGGGTTCTCAAACTGGGGGTCGCGAAAGTCTTCTAGGGGGTCGCGAGATTTCTAGAATGTGTAAAATGCATTAGAGAACACAATATTCACAATTTTATTATTATTTATTTATCTCTATTTTCAGTATAAAACAAAACATTGATTATAATTTCCTAGACCTTAATACATTACTAACAAAAAAAATACAGTAACATAATCTGACTAAAAGAGTTGATCTTGTATTCCTTTGTCCTGCCTTCCCTTTCTGTCAAGCCCTCACCACCACGCTCACAGTTCCAGTATACTTGTATCGTCGCTGCCCAACCCTTGTTAATGCATTACAAATCCACATCACAAGTCTAAACTTTATTTATGTTACTTATTTTTTTGATGCTTGTAAAGCAAGAATATATGATATAGATTGTACTGATTACGGTATCATTTAAGTATTCATAATGTACCGAATATACTATACATAGAATGTTATGATACGGAGCAATAAGACTCTACCTATATGTATGGGTATGTATTTACCTAGTTGTGTTTTACAGGGCCTGACCTATACACTCGTGTGGTCCCGTCTCCGTATCTACATTTATCCAGTCATTCTTTCAATTGGTGCACATTATTTGCCGATATCACCTCCTCATTTAGTCCATTTCAAACTTCTACATTTCTATGAGGGAAGCTGTACTACTTATTTATGTTGTTCAGGCATCTCCCTTTTAATTTTTTTTAATGTCCTCTTGTGTATCGACCTTCGTTTTGTTTCCGAGTCATTAGTCTAGCTCTCATTGTCTGCTTTTTCCAGCTTAGTTATCAGTTTACAAATTGCTATTAAGTCTCCTATATCTCTTCTCAAGTGTTGGAGACTTTATTATCTTTATTTCCTTCAACCTTTCCTCGTCAGAAAGTTCTTCTAGCTCTGGTACCATCTTTGTAGCTATTTTCTGTATCATTTTCAACTTTTTGACATGCTTTCCAATTTCCATCACATGACACTTATTCACATTAAATTCCATTTCCCATCTTCTGCTCCATTCGTAGATCTTGTTCAGGTCAATTTGTAGTGTTTCACAATCTTTATAGCGTTTTATTTCTCATAATAGTTTTGCATCATCCGCAAACATACTAATATAACTTTATATTTCATCAGTCATGTCATTGACATAAATCATGAACATTATTGGTGCCAACATTGATCCTTGTGGTCCCCCCGCACTAAATACTTAACTCCATTCAGATTTTTCATCCTTTACTACTGTTCTCATTTATCTTCCTCTCATATAACTCCATCCAAGTTTTGATCATCCCTTTGATTCCTCCTATATTTTCATATTTTCAAAGTAGCCTCTGATGGAGAAACTTTATCAAATGCCTTGTATATGTGTGTGAGAGAGAGAGAGAGAGAGAGAGAGAGAGAGAGAGAGAGAGAGAGAGAGAGAGAGAGAGAGAGAGAGAGAGAGAGAGAGAGAGAGAGAGAGAGAGAGAGAGAGAGAGAGAGAGAGAGAGAGAGAGAGAGAGAGAGAGAGAGCATGCAAATATGTCAGAAATGCTTTGGTAATGTGGGGGGGGGGGGGGGGCCGCAAGCCTTTCGCAAATATTTGGAGGGGTCGCAGGCCAAAAAGTTTGTGAACCACTGCTGTAGAGGGTGTGTAAATGACGGGATATGGATGGGAGGTGTTAATAAAGGTGTGATGGAGGCAGTGTGAAAGGGGAATAAGTGAGGTAGGATGATAAATAGTCCGAGTGGAGGCAATATACACTTTTTCCTGCACAAGGGAAGGATAGTCTCCAGGAGGGTCCATTGTGTCCCCCAAATATCCTGTAAAGGTCCTTCTGCTACCACACAGTGCATGGCAAATCTGTTGACCCAACCTTTTGTGTGTGTGTGTGTGTGTGGGTGGGTGGGTGGGTGGGTGGGTGGGTGGGTGGGTGGGTGTGTGTGGTGTGTGTGTGTGTGTGGTGTGTGTGGTGTGTGTGGTGTGTGTGTGTGTGTGTGTGTGTGTGTGTGTGTGTGTGTGTGTGTGTGTGTGTGTGTGTGTGTGTGTGTGTGTGTGTGTGTGTGTGTGTGTATGTGTGTGTGTTCATCTAGCAGTATTTTACAGGGCCTAAGCTACCCTCTTATGACTTGTCACCATATCTAAATTTATTTTTTACTTCCTTAGTGCTCTTAGTGTTGGCCAAAGCCACCACCCCGGGAGGCAGGTCAGAAACCCTTGACTAACAACCGGTACCCATTCACTGCTGGGTGGGCAGGGCTTGGTTTCTTAAGGAGACCACCCATCTTTCTCCGCTCTGCCCGCGGATCGAACCCGGGACTTCTCGGTTGTGAACCGAGCGTGCTAACCACTACTCTACGGAGTACTGCTACGGAAGAGCTTGCTTAAGCTCCTCTCTGCTTTAGCTATGGTCACTGGAAGGGTGAGGCAAATTCTAAGAGCAGTCCACCAATTTGGAAAAAATTTCTGAGAACTCCCTTTCATATATAGCCTTGTTAGAATCAATGCAGAGGAAGATGACCAAAATAATACAGGGGATGCGTAACTTTAGTCATGAGAAGAGATTGAAGCTATTAAATTTACACTCACTCGAGAGGCGTAGAGTAAAGGGCCATCTGATCTGAAAGGTTTTGAAGTGGATAAAGTGGATTCAAGCTGGAAAAGCGAAGATTTAAAAAGTTAATACAGAAAAACTGGTTCACAAATAGGGTGGTAAATGATTGGAAAGGACTCAGTCGTCAAGTGAGCAGTGCGGAGTCAATAGGGAACTTTAAAGGAAGGCTGGATAAATTCATGGAGAGGGATGAAAGGTGGATGTAGGTAGAGTGAAGTAACAGGAACTACCACGTGTAGGTCTCACGGCCTCTAGTAGCTTCCTTATTTTCTAATGTTCTTATATTCTTATATGAATATCAGTAACTCAAGTATCAGTCAAAGCCACAATTTTTTTTTTTTTTTAACATCACTAAGGACTGGCCAAGGACGCAACAAAAAGAGGTAACACAAAGCCCGCTTAGTTGCTAGCCCCTATAAAGAAGACAGTAAGGGAATAAAAAATGGGGGGTGGGCCAATTGAGTTCGGGAGGTGTCTTGTCACTCTTCTCTTGAAAAAATGTAAGTCGTAATAAGGTGGAAAAATAGAGACAGGAAGAGAGCTCCAGAGTTTACCAGTGAAAGGGATGAAAGAGTAAAGATACTGATTAACTCTTGTATTAGGAACATAGACAGAATAGGGATGAGAATGAGTAGAAAGTCTTGTGCAGCGAGGCCGCTGGAGGGGGGAAGGAGGCATGCAGTTAGCAAGTTCAAAAGAGCAGTGAGCATAAAAATAACGGTAGAAGATAGCAAGAGAAGCAGCAATGCGGCGGTGATTTAAAAATTGAAGACAGTCAGTCAGAGGAGGAGAGTTGATGAGACAAAAAGCTTTTGACTCAACCTTATTTAGGAAAGCTGTATGAGTGGATCCTCCCCAAACATGTGAGACATACTCCATACATGGGCGGATAAGGCCCCTGTAGAGAGCAAGCAACTGGGAAGGAAAAAAAAAGGACGCAGACGCCACAGGAAACCTAACTTCTTAGAAGCTGTTTTAGCAAGAGATGAGATGTGAGATTTCCAGTTCAGATTTTTAGTAAAGGATAGTCCTAGAATGTTCATTGTAGAAGAAGGAGATAGTTGAGTGTCATTGAAGAAGAGGGGCTAGTTATCTGGAAGGTTTTGTCGAGTAGATAGGTGAAGAAATTGGGTTTTTGAGGCATTGAACAAAACAAGGTTTGCTTTGCCCCAATCAGAAATTATAGAAAGATTAGAAGTTAGGCGCTCGGTGGCATCTCTCCGTGAATCACTTAGTTCCTGTTGAGTTGGACGTCTAATAAAAGACGTTGAAAATTGCAGGGTAGAATCATCAGCGTAGGAGTGGATAGGGCTTTGAGTTAGAAATAGAAGATCATTAATGAATATATATAATAGAAAGTTAGTGGGTGATAGGACAGAACCCTGGGGGACACCACTATTGATAGATTTAGGAGAAAAACAATGTCCGTCTATAGTAGTTGCAATAGAACGGTTTGAAAGGAAACTTAAGATGAAGGTACAGAGAGAAGTATAGAAACCGAATGAGGGTAGTTTGGAAATTAAAGATTTGTGCCGGACTCTATCAAAAGCTTTTGAAATGTCAAGGGCAACAACAAAAGTTTAACCGAAACCCCTAAAAGAGGATGACCATGATTCAGTTAGGAAAGCTAGAAGATCGCCAGTAGATCGCCCTTTACGGAAACCGTACTGTGTGATGTGAGATTTCCAGTTCCGATTTTTAGTATAGGATAGTCCAAGAATTTTCATTGTAGAAGAAGGAGATAGTTGAGTGTCATTGAGGGGATAATTATCTAGGTAGGTTTTGTCGAGTAGATAGGTGAATAAATAGGGTTTTTGAGCCATTGAACAAAACAAGGTTTGCTTTACCCCAATCAGAAATTATAGAAAGATCAGAAGTTAGGCGCTCGGTGGCATCTCTCCGTGAATCACTTAGTTCCTGTTGAGTTGGACGTCTAATAAACGATGTTGAAAAATGCAGGGTAGAATCATCAGCGTAGGGAGTAGGCAGTCAGACACCTGCCGCCATGGTGAAATACTCCGGGGAGGTACTTACGGGAGTTGAAGGGGTGCTGCAGACTTATCATTGAAATCTCCCGTGTCCTCTCTTTCCATATCCCTTAGTGTCTCAGATACACAAGAGAGTAGCTGCAGCCTGCACTCTAAATACAATCCCTCTTACTACTCACATTACACTACAAGCACTTACATCCCTACACTATCTTCACTCAAAATATCAAAATGGCGTTCACACACCCTGCCTCGGAGTCCCTTACTGGGGAAGGGACCATAAATATCCCCAGGTCGGACCAATTCAATGGTGACGACTCGAGGTGTCTTGATACTTCTTCTAGCCCTCTCTTCTTAAACTTCTGCAACATTCGCGGCCTTAGATCTAACTTTCTCTCTGTTGAATATCATCTCTCCTCCTCTAAACCTCATCTTCTTTTCCTCACCGAAACCCAGTTGTCTGTGAGCACTGACAGCAGACCTTTTTTTGTCTCCTTTTACTGTCTATTCTCATTTTAAATCCAAAGCTGGCTGTTGCGTATATGTGCGCAATGACATCACTTGCTCTCGTGCCCACGGCCTTGAATCTTCCAAATTTTCTACCATCTGGCTTCGACTTCAATGTCACTCTCTTACTAAATTTATCTGTGCTGAATATCTCTCACCTAACTCCTCTGACTATGTAAAATTCTTCGACTATTTAACATCAAAAGTGGAGCACATCTCATCTCATTTTCCTTTAGCTGAAATTTCCATTCTTGGGGACTTCAATGTTCACCAGCTTTGGCTATCATCTTCTTTGACTGACCAACCTGGTGAACAAGCCTACAACTTTTCTATCCTCCAAGACCTAGAGCAGCTGGTGCAGCACCCTACCTGTACTCCTGACCGCCTTGGAGACACGCCCAACATTCTTGATCTTTTCCTAACTACTAACCCTTCTGCTTACTCTGTGAAACTATTCTCTCCGCTGGGTTCCTCCGATCACAATCTTATTTCTGTAACCTGTCCTATCGCTCCGGTGCCACCTCGGGACCCACCTAAGCGGAGGTGCTTCTGGCACTTCAACTCAGCTAAGTGGGAAGGACCTAAGGCAGTACTACTCTGATTTTCCATGGAATGATTACTGCTTCCATGTCAAAGACCCATCTCTTTGTGCAGAGCGCATAACTGAGGCCATAGTCTCTGGCATGGAGGCGTACATTCCACACACTTTCTCTAATCCTAAAGCCCGTCAACCTTAGTTTAACTCTGCTTGTTCTCATGCTGTCCGAGATAGAGAGGTGGCTCAGAAACGGTACCGTAAGCATCCATCTCCTGATACTCATGCCCTTTATATTTCTGCCCGTAATCATGCTAAATCTTTACTTCAACTTACCAAAAACTCTTTCATTCATAGAAAATGTCAAAATCTTTCTGAATCAAATTCCTCTCGTGACTTCTGGCATCTAGCAAATAACATCTCTAACAGATTTTCATCTGCATCTTTCCCTCGTATGCTTCACCCAGATGGCTCCACAGCTGTCTCATCTATTTCATAAGCTGAACTCTTCGCTCAAACCTTTGCTAAAAATTCAACTCTGGTTGATGAAGGGCTTGTTCCTCCTTCTCCTCCACCCTCTGACTATATTATGCCTGTCAATAAGATCATTCGTAATGATGTTTTCTTTGCCCTTTCTGGCCTAGATCCTCGGAAGGCTTACGGTCCTGACGGAGTCCCTCCTATTGTTCTCAAAAACTATGCTTCTGTGCTTGCACCCTGCCTGGTCAAACTTTTCCGTCCTTGTCTATCTACTTCCACCTTTCCTTTTTGCTGGAAGTTTGTTCACATCCAACCTGTTCCTAAGAAGGGTGACCGTTCTAATCCTTCAAACTACCGTCCTATAGCTTTGACTTCCTGCCTTTCTAAAGTTTTTGAATCTTTACTTAATAAGAAGATTCTTAAGCATCTATCTGCTCACAATCTTCTATCTGATCGTCAGTACGGCTTCCGCAAGGGGCGATCTACTGGCGATCTTCTAGCTTTCCTAACTGAATCTTGGTCATCCTCCTTTAGGGGTTTCGGTTAAACTTTTGCTGTTGCCCTTGACATATCAAAAGCTTTTGATAGAGTCTGGCACAAATTTTTAATTTCCAAACTACCCTCATTCGGTTTCTATCATTCTCTCTGTAACTTCATCTTAAGTTTCCTTTCAAACCGTTCTATTGCAGCTACTGTAGACGGACATTGTTCTTCTCCTAAATCTATCAATAGCGGTGTTCCCCAGGGGTCTGTCATATCAACCACTCTCTTTCTATTATTCATTAATGATCTTCTGTCTAACTCAAAGCCCTATCCACTCCTACGCTGATGATTCTACCCTGCATTTTTCAACGTCGTTTATTAGACGTCCAACTCAACAGGAACTAAGTGATTCACGGAGAGATGCCACCGAGCGTCTAACTTCTGATCATTCTATTATTTCTGATTGGGGCAAAGCAAACCTTGTTTTGTGCAATGCCTCAAAAACCCAATTTCTTCACCTATCTACTCGACAAAACCTACCAGATAACTATCCCCTCTTCTTCAATGACACTCAACTGTCTCCGTCTTCTACAATGAACATTCTAGGACTATCCTTTACTAAAAATCTGAACTGGAAATCTCACATCTCATCTCTTGCTAAAACAGCTTTTAAGAAGTTAGGTTCCTGTGGCATCTGCGTCCTTTTTTTTTCCCCTCCCAGCTGCTTGCTCTCTACAGGGGCCTTATCCGCCCATGTATGGAGTATGTCTCACATGTTTGGGGAGGATCCACTCATACAGCTCTCCTAAACAGGGTTGAGTCAAAAGCTTTTCGTCTCATCAACTCCCCTCCTCTGACTGACTGTCTTCAATCTTTAAATCACCGACGTAATGTTGCTTCTCTTGCTCTCATCTACCGTTATTTTCATGCTCACTGTTCTTCTGAACTTGCTAATTGCATGCCTCCCCCCCTCCCGCGGCCTCGCTGCACAAGACTTTCTACTCATTCTCATCCCTATTCTGTCCATCTTCCTAATGCAAGAGTTAATCAGTATCTTTACTTTTTCATCCCTTTCACTGGTAAACTCTGGAACTCTCTTCCTGTTTCAATTTTTCCACTTTCCTATGACTTAAATCTTTTCAAAAGAAGAGTAACAAGACACCTCCCGAACTAAATTTGCTCACCCCTCTTTTTTATATTATTCTCTTACTGTCTTCTTTATAGGGACTGGCAACTAAGCGGGCTTTGTGTTACCCATTTTTTTTTGTGCTCTTGGCCAGTCCTTTGTGATGTAAAAATAAAAAAAATATAAATAAATATAAAAAAAAAAAGGAGTGGATAGGACTTTGAGTTAGACTTAGAAGATCATCAATGAATAATATAAAGAGAATGGGTGATAGGACAGAACCCTGGGGAACACCATTATTGATTGATTTAGGAGAAGAACAATGTCCATCTACAGTAGCTGCAATAGAACGGTTTGAAAAGAAACTTAAGATGAAGGTACAGAGAGAAGGATAGTAACCGAATGAGTGTAGTTTGGAAATTAAAGATTTGTGCTAGACTCTATCAAAAGCTTTTGATCTGTCAAGGGCAACAGCAAAAGTTTTATCAGCCCTCATTTGAGAGACTTTGAACGTTTGACACAACTCTAAACTTCTTTCCTATATTTTCCAATGTGGAAAATCTTTCTTGAATGGCTGAGCTTTCAGCATCAACAACAACATTGAAAAACCACCTCCTTCTTTAGGGCATCACTCAAAGGTTCATCACATGATTCATAGGAAAGGTGCCGCTCTGTGGGCTTCAGATTTTTTTTTCTTGTAGAACGGCCTCTACATTCATACTCTCATTCATCTTTGCTGAGACCTCTCTCTGTCTCACTGAGAAGACTAATTGCAACATCGACTTGCATATTGGGAGACTGCATCAGCCTGCTCGCATGTTGGATCTGGCTAAAAATATCATACCACATCACTGTACAGATACTGAAGCGGTATGATCGCACTTTCTTTGAAAGAACTGCCTCCAGGGAAGATTTATTACTATTTAAAGAACGGTATTATTCCAGATGAACACCGAATTCACTTTGATGGACGAAACTATTTTATTCTGGTGAGTTTCAATGTCTTTTGAATGAATATGCTAACCGTTTCTGTCGCAATTTTTTTTTTTTTTTGTTAGGTAAGGGATAGGTTAGGTTAGGTATAGGTTAGGTATTGGTTTGGTTAGGTATAGGGTATGTTAGGTAAAAGTTAGGTTAGGCATAGGTTCGGTTAGGCTCAATTTGTTTTTTTGTCATTTGTGTTGCAAATCACACACACACACAAAAAGATTTGTGACAGAAACGGTTTGCAGATTAATTCAAAACACATCAAAACTTACCAGAAAAAAATAGGTTCGTTCACTAAAGGAAGTTCGGTGATCATCTGGAAATTTACCTAAAGAACCTTTATCACAGGGTCTTCACCTCAATCAGAGCCTCTCTCACTGCAGCTGCCTTAATTGATTGACACTCGAAACATTACTTTCCCACCTTGTTTTAATCAGCCCGTCAGGGTGGCAAGGTTGGTAGAGACGTGAGTTCGCAATGTGCAGCGTCCCTGTGCATTCGGTCAGCGGTTCGAGTCCGCCTAGTTTGTGCTGACGTGGCGGCGCTTTGTATAGTCAATAACCTTGTAGTTAGTACTTGCAAAGTGTCTAGATAGGATGAAAATCTTATCTTATCTTATCTTATCTTGTTTTAATCAACATCTTCAAAGTGATGTCCTTATGTTTTTCTTTCAGACTGTCCATCGCTGTGTGGAGGCAGAAAATAAGGTGTACAGTTTATGTAAGGTCCCAAAGTAGCTTGTGGCATCGACTGAACTGTTGGCTGCAGCAGCCAGAACCAGGTTCAATGTATGAGCCCCACAAGGCATAAATAGAGCTATTGGATTTAAGTTCCAGAACTATGACTTGAACTCTCTTTGGTTTGTCATATCATGTTGGCCCCATTGTCATATGACTGTCTTCTGCATTCTTCTAAAGGAATTTTTATCTCCTCTAATCATCGCAGAATCAGGGATGCCAAATGTTTGCCAGTTGACTCCTCCGCCTCCAAAAATCCCATAAAATGTTTCTTTATGCATAGCTCTTCCTTCAAAAATAAAATTCTAATCACAACTGTTTAGTGTGACTGACATCTGGAGTGCAATCTATAATTCTACAAAAAAAAAAATTGCCAGCTCGATGTCATTCACCATTGTTGAAAATACCTTACCGCTTAGCAAATCAATGAATTCATTCTGAATTTGATGTCTAAGGTAGCTGGTAGTAATAGTTGTCTCTCTATGGACACTTTTAAGATGCTCCTTTAAGATTGGATCAAATTGTGCTATCAATTCAACCTCTGAGGAAATTTCCATTCGATGGAGATTATAGTACTTATGTTAGTTTTCTTGTCTCCCATTAGAGCTAGATTTTAGATAGCCATTTGTGTTTATTTGGCACATCCCCCAACGGTGTCAGTTTAGAGACAAGACTAAACCAATGGAAACGACTGCAGGAAGCTGGACACGCTACTCCAAAGCTCTGCCCGCAATCAGCTGATCAGCGAATCGCTCCAACTGCCATTAGTTACATACAAGTAGAGGTGTACCGGATGTCAATGTTTCAATATTTGCGGATGCTGATGCGGATGCAGATATACCAATCAGAACTATCAAGAGTCTTGCCACATATAATTGAAATTTTAAGATACTAAGAGATGAGTAAATATATATAAATAATATATTAAGAAATAGCGGAACCAAGAATTTATCAATCAAATTATGCTACAGTTTCAATTATTTTACCACTCCGCAAGTACTGTGACGCAATTGATTTTTGTTCTTAAATATTTTGGCATACATCATCTTTAGGCATTTGATCTCAAGGGCTCAGATGGTAGGCTCTGGTCTCTCGTTTGCACAAAAAAATCCCTAAATACATCCTCTTTTTAACCAGTTGCACATTATTTCCACTCTCTCTCTCTCTCTCTCTCTCTCTCTCTCTCTCTCTCTCTCTCTCTCTCTCTCTCTCTCTCTCTCTCTCTCTCTCTCTCTCTCTCTCTCTCTCTCTCTCTTTATGCTTCTCCAACCGACATGTACAGTGTTAGTTATTCAAGATATCTGCATAACATCCACATACATGGATGTGGATGTGGATGCGGATGTTTAAAATATTGCGGATATCCGCGGAAGCGGATAGCCATTCAAGAAGGATTTTCCACATCGGAAAATATAGGAGACTAGCCGCAAAGCCGCCCTCCGTGCGGCCTTATTGGCTAGCTCCTGCGGAGGGCTTTTGGTGGGCCATCGGCCCACCACCTGTGTTTGGTGGGCCTTCGGCCCACCAAACACAGACTCTCCAGATAGACCCATTACCCACCACCTCGGCCCACCAAACACAGACTCTCCAGATAGCCCCTTCTAACTTTCCTGAAATGTATGTATTCCCCCCACCCATTCACTCACCCATTACCCATCACCCCCCACCCATTCACTCACCCATTACCCATCACCACACACCCATTCACTCACCCATTACCCATCACCACACACCCATTCACTCACCCATTACCCATGACCCCCCACTTATTCCCTCACCCATCACCCATCACCCCACACCCATTACCCATCACCCCACCCATTTACTCACCTATTACCCATCACCCTACATCAAGGTTTCCTCAATTCTCGCAACACACTTTTTTTTCTTCAGTTCTCGCTAATAGGCTGCTAAAATAAAGAAGAAAAAAAGTGATCGGATCATCCTATAAGTGGGCTTAAAACCTTCCCCTGGTCAACCTGATTCCAAAACTGTGACATATGATGGGATTCCGCCACAGGAGGCGGCACCTATCGCGGACAGACAGACAGACAGACACACACGCACACACACTTTCGCTTATATTATTATATAAGTAAGGAGTTCTGTCAAACGTTCAAAGTCTCTCAAATGAGGAGCTGATAAAACAATGTGAGGCCCTTAGTGTGATACTGCAGTGTAAAGGACACTCAGACTTGGATGGCAGGACCTTGCACAGGAACTAAAGAACCTGCCTGATGACCCTGCTTGATTTACTGATATTCATATATAAAAAGGAGCTCTCAGAAATTATCCAAATTTATGGACTGCTCCTAGAATTTGCTTTACCCTTCCAGTGACCGTAGTTGAAACAGAGAGGAGCTTGCTGAAGCTCATTAAAAAATAACTGAGGTCCACCATGTCACAGGAACGCCTTAGTGGCGTTAGTTCTGTGATCAGCATTAACCATGCAATGGCTGGGAAAATTTAATATAATATGTGATTGATGACTTTGCATCAATGAAGGTAAGAAAGGGCAGACTGTAGATGCCAGTTATGCAATTTCGTTTGTGTGTTTCATGTTTGAAGTGCAAAGGTATAGGTATTAAACAGATACTTGTTATGTAACTCTGGTGTTCTATGTGTATGGTTCTATTGTGTGATTCCCATAAAATATTATTTATGAGCAATATAAGATTTGGGAATCTTTTATATAATTGTTATAATTCTTATATTTAGTAATTTGCTCTCTTTCATGTTTATGTATGTACTACAATTTCCTCTATTCTTTGAGCTTTTTTGGTTTTTATGCTTGTATATAACTTACTTTAATATTATCTCTTCTGGTATTTTTGTTGTATATTTTTGGTTCTATGTATAATTGTTGCATTATTTGAAATGCTACGGATATAACTTTGTTGTTCATAATATTTTAATACAAATAATAATTATTATTTGTATACAAAATTCAACATTAATTATAATTAATGTAGAATTTTGTTGACTTTTTTTT
Source organism: Chionoecetes opilio (assembly GCA_016584305.1). Lineage (NCBI taxonomy): Eukaryota > Metazoa > Arthropoda > Malacostraca > Decapoda > Majidae > Chionoecetes > Chionoecetes opilio. Next base: position 75,335 of record JACEEZ010011921.1, on the reverse strand, counting down.
GCAGTAGCGTGAAGGGTAGGGGGGCACTTAGTTAGGGTTCGCCTAGGGTAATACACAAGTCAGAACTGCCACTATCCCCAGGTGCCCATTTATCGACCAACCCCGAAAAGAAGGATGAACAGCTGGATTGGGCTGCACGCCGACTGCCCTGGCCGGGATTCGAACCCGGGCTCGTGGATTCGTAGCTAGGCGCACTACCCAGTACTACACAACGGAGGCGTCTATACGAATACCAAAGAAATCATTTCGACACTCAGACGCAGCGCTGACATTCGTGATCCTTAGCGAGATAAATATGATGATACGGAGCAATGGACGTTAATTTGGAGTTTGTTATGAATTTAAGACTAAAAACTAAAAGCACCTGATGATGGTCAATATATACCTGTTAAAAGCAAGTTCAATACACTATAAAAATTACACAATTATACCAGTAGACAAATATACGTAGTCATTAAGTGGACTGAAAGGTGAGTTGAGAGGTGCAGGGACAGTAATGATACATTTGTACCAATCTAGCGTTATATTGTTGAGAGGATACAGGATACAGGACTCGTTCAGGCTTAACAGGTCTGGGAATCAATGCAGGTGTGGTAAGAGATCTACGTAAGGTCAGCATATGATCGTTGGAAAACAATACGTACACTGTTAAAAAATTGAAACTCCAGGTTTGAATATAAATGGTTAAAAAAGTGTTATGTAACATGCCATGGTAGCTTTTGAAGAGTGAAGATTGTAGACGGGAAAGCAAGTCGTTTCCTTATGTAGGCTACATGTGAATAGCATCCTACTTTTAAAGCCTAATGAGAAGACAAAATTACAAGGTCAAGAATTGAATTGAATTAATGCTAAAAAGGGGAAAATGTGCCAGACATCACAGGTCATATGGCATAATGGCAAAGCATAATAAAGGGAGGGGGGGGTTATCGAAAAAGAGTGAAACGGTGAGGGAAGGGGAAAGGAACGGGATGTTACAGCAGGATGGTTAGATCAGTTGAAAATTGTGTATTTGTTGGGGGAAGGAGATCATAAACTGGGTTTTGGGACAGGGGGTGAGTAAAGAAAATTTCTTGGAGGTAGATAACTTTAGGCTTATAGCTAAAAATCAGGAGACAAAGTTTTTGTCTGTGGGAGCGGAAGTCGTGAATGTTCCATTGAAGAACAAACAGTGTGTAGAGGTCAGCGGGTGATGATGGTTGGAATGGTAGCGTCCGGAGTAGAGGGGTTAGCAGGATCAGGGGTATCAGTTGTGGGATCAAGTGTAGTAGGTGAAGTACACGTAGTAGGGTCAGGGATGGGGATTGTTGAGACAAAAGGAAGTCGCGTGTACAGCCAGGAGGGAGGGGTAAGTTAAGAAGAGACTTAACAGTGGGACGGTCAGAGGAAGTAGATGGGGGAGAGGACATAGGGTGATCAGAGGGAAAGGGAGAAGGGTGGACAGGGGAAAATGATGGGGAAGACGGGGAAGAGGAAGAGCAGGGGGGAGGCTGGAATGCAGAAGGAGGAAGAAGGGTGGAGGAAGAAGGGTAGGCGGTAGGTGGGAGGGAAGAGGATGTATCTCAGCTGAGACTTTGAGGGTTGAGAAAGAAGGTGAGGATGATGAGACGGTTTGTGAAGAGGGCAAAGGGGTCATGTCTTGAGGCTGAGCGAGGTACTCCTTGATCATAGCCATGGTCTCAGTAGGGGAGTCAGGAGGGAAGACCTGGAAAGCACAGGGTTCCTTAGTAGGAGGAGACGTAGAAAGTGGGGCGTGAGGAGCTGAGGAGGAAGGAGAACGTTTAGAACGTTTAGGTCGCCTGAAAAGAGGAGACCGAAGGGTGCGTTGAGGAAGGGGTGTGGGGATCGAGGAAGGAGTAGAGGTCGGGGAATCTGGATTAAGGACGGAAAAAGGGTTAGCTCAGGAGAGAACAGAAGGAGCAAAGGAGGGACGAGGAGTGGGAGGAGGAGAAACAGGGAAAGGGAGGAAAGGAGAGGTTGTGGTAGGGGGATTCGAAAAAGTGGGATTGGAAATAAGCTGGGAGATGGGGGTAAGCGAAAAGCCTAGGCGGCGAGCTTCTTGGCGGGCTTCCCACAGAGTTAAGCCCTTCTTAAACCTGATGGATGCCACTTTCGATTCGACGTAGTAGACAGGGCAACCCCTGTAGAAGACATTGTGGGAACGACCACAGTTAGCACAAATGGGAGACGTTGCGGGACACGCGGGACAAGCATGGCCAGGTTGAGCACAAAATGGGCAGCGGGCAAGAGATCGGCAGTGCTTGGCAAGGTGGCCAAAAGGTCAGCAGGACTGGCACTGGCGAGGAGTAGGGCGGTAAAGTTTAACATAGTAGGTTGACCACGGCAACACAAATGCTATCAGGGAGATCTTGCCTTTTGAAAGTGACTTTGGCAATGTTAGTAGATGACTTATGGCAGCCCGGAGGTGGGAGAGTGTAGCAGTGAACTGCAACGGCATCATAATCCTCTGCCAAAAGGTCGAGGAGGACATCCGCGCACTCGGACCATTCGGTGTCATCGACTGGGCAAGAACGCGGGGGGATTGAAACTGTTCCAGTGCAGGTGGTAAGAATTGTGTCGGGCGTGATGCAGAAGGGGTTGCCGTCGAGGTCTTTAAGATTGAGCAGTGCATTAGCTTGGGCCTCGGTGTCAATAGTCACCAGGCGGGACCGGTCGGGGCGGGTACGGAATGTAACCTTGCCAACTTGCCGTTGGAGGCATGCCGTGAAATTTAGGGCGTTAGTAGATTAAGGGGCGGTGCAAGGGACGATGAAGAAATGGTCCCATTTTGCAGGACCAAAAAGGGTGTCGAAGGAGGGGTGAGAGAGAGAAGTAGATGTGCGTGGGCTTCAGGAATAGGTTATTGTGTGGACTGTAGGTCTCCCGGAGGGAGAAGGCGGGTGCAAAGGCGGGCGGGTCTTGTAGGGTGCAAGAGTAGCTACACAGGATGAGGAAGAGGGCAAAGAAGGTTGGGGAGGAGGAAGGATAGAGGAAGGATCTGGAAGGGAAGAGCAGAGAGGCAAGGATGGAGAAGGTATGGATAGGTAGTGGGGTTGTGGGCAGGAATGTCGCCTGGTGCTGAGGATGGATTTTTTATCTGGCTAGTGGGCTCAGGAGCACTAAGTTTATCTGAGGGTCGAGTTTGGGGAATGGGCATAGCAGTATTCCGGGCCAGAGTCAAAAGAGGAGCAGGGGTCGGTAAACCAGGGGGATCCGGAGGGTCATTTGATAAGAGGGGCTCGCCCTAAAGCCCCTGTAAAGTGAAAGTTATCATAATTGGCCATGGTGAGCCTGGGGTAAGGAGGTGGAAATAAACGGTCTGCCCCTGATGACCCGCATGAGGGGTAAGGGCAGTGGCACCGAGAGTATACCGTGCCGGTGGCACCCTGAGGTCGTTTAGGACTGGCCCGAAGCCAGCCTCATATCCCATCAGCACGGCTCTCACACCTTAGGTCAGGAGGAAAGGGGGATAGGAGGAGGGATAAGAGTAGAGATAGAGGGAAGGAGGGGAAAAGGGAGGAAGATAGGAAAGGCCAGGCAAAAATTGTTAGACCGAGGACAGAAGCCCAAAGCCAAGGGAGCGACCAGGAGGTTGTTCCCCGGGCGTCGGGTCCCAGTCCCCCTACGATGACAATGGGCCTGGGGACGGGGGGGGGGAACACAAGGGCAAGAAAACGAGGAATTATGTGGTAATATGAGACTCCTTTGTCACAGCGAGGCACTCTAGGGGAAAGGATAATTGCTTTCGCACAGATAATATTGCCTTATGCCACTGTGATTGCGGAAATTGTTACGAAAAGCACCTTTGTACGTGTTCACCTTTAAGATGGTCCGACCTTTACAATCTCACCGCTCCCAATCCCACTTATGACCTCTGAGGCTGGTGAGGTTATTCGTAGTTAATCTAAATCCTATTATTTAGAGGGCGAAGACATGTAATATGCTGGTGGCTAAATGTCTTGTCCTTGAAGTGCAAACCAGACGGCCAATGACAAAGACCCACATAAAGCTTCCAGTGACCCTGAAGCCCCATTTGTGAGTGTCTGTGTAAACCTTCTCTAATGATACATTCAATCATATTTGAGGGAGGCAGTGGCCGAGTGGTTAGCTTCTTGGAGTAGTAAGCTTGATGTCCCCAGTATGAATCCCGCAAGGGGCAACTCTTTCGACAATCTTATACGCAGTGCCCGGAGTATTAGAACCTGGTAGTGGTGAGCACAAGGTCTCGAATTCAATCAAGTCCTGCCAGGAGCAATTGTTTATTCCATCGTCGTGTGGCCGAAAATAATGCTACCCATCAACCTTACCTTCGACTGCGACTGCAAGTGCGGCGGAGGGCACCAGGTGGCAGCTTGAGTCTCAAATCAAATGATAACAGGTGTCATTGTAACAATCTAGCAAGTGCCACCACGGGCGAGGGCCAAAAATCACAGCCCTCTAGAATATGAAGTCCAACCATCTGAGCCCTCAAGGAAAGAAGATATACCTATGGAAGAAAAATAATAGCCTATAAGCGCTATAGGCTCTAACGTAAAAACTAAAATTATTTAATTTTAAGTTTTCACTCGCGTGCATTTCACGCTATATTATGTACAGATGGCCGAGTGACTTAGAATCGCCTATATTTTGCCAAGACGCATTATCGTTGATTATTATCCTACTAAAGCAAAGGCATCGGAGTGCAATGGACCTTTCAATATGTCCTTGCCAACGCCTGCTATGGCCACCCACCAAAGACCTTACCTTCAGGCACAAATTTATTTCTATAAAATGGGGCTGCGAGAGTTGAGATACTAATGCACAATTGCACATATATGTTGACTCTCATCCCTTCCACTGGTGAGCTGTGGCTCGGTCTGCCTTACGCATTTTTTTTTTTTTCATTTGTATTCTACGCTTTTTCAAGATAGTATCATAACATCACTAGGAAAAGACTGTATTATATACTTTAAATGTCTTTTAATCTTATATTTTGGGGTACAGGCATTTAGGAGACATTTTTTTCAGAGTTAGTTAGTTTTAAGACCAGCGTCAAGCTGATATTGATTTATGTATAAGAAGAGCAACACCAGAGTTCGGCATTGCCTCGTACTCTATGTAGCAGTGCAGAGTCTGGGGGCGAGATGGCCTGTGAGCAACTCCTACAGTTCTAAGGTTTTCAAGGAGCACCGCCACGAGGAGCCAGCGGGCCGGCGGGAGGGAATCAAGGCCTCCACTGCAAGGCTGAAGTGCCGCCCAAAGACCAGGTTACCATAAATACAAGGGGAAATATAAGTCTCAGGAGCTTTAATGGGATAATGGATGTGTTTATGTGTGTATGCGCGTGTAATTCAGCAATGGTTTGTCCATGCGAGACGGACTCGCGATCGCTAGTTTCACTCTCCTGGTGCGAGCCTGGACGTTATTATGACCGATCTTGAGTAATGCTGGGGTCTCACACACCCCATGTATTTACCTAGTTGTATTTACCTAGTTGTGTTTTACAGGCTTGAGCGACACTCGTGTGGTCCCGTATATCTACATTTATCCAGTCTTGCTTTCAATTGGTGCACATTATTTGCCGACATCACCTCCTCATTTAGTCAATTCCAAACTTCTACTTTTTTATGAGAGAAGCTGTACTATTTCATGTTGTTGAGGCATCTGCCTTTTTTTTTGTTTTTTTGTATGTCCTCTTGCGTATCGACCTTCTCTTTGTTTCCGAGTCAGTAGTCTCTCATTGTTTGTTTCTTTAAATTTGAATTTTTGATCACATATTCGAAATCGGCAAATTATTCAGATTTTTATGGTATACGATAATTAGCAATACAAAAATATATAGATGGTAAACATTGAGTGGTGAGCAATTAAGAAGGGTGGCGCGCTGCTTATAGCCCTATTGATGACGCTATTTATTTAGTTAACGGAATTTTTTGCATGGTGCTTACTTATTTATCAGTAAACGATATCTATCAATAGAAAGCTAATATAATTCCGCTTCTTTTGATAATTAACCAAAAAACAACAATTTAATGATAAAAAAAAACATTTTCAAAAGTTGTCTCACAAAATTTGAAATTATGAGTTTAACTGAAAAAAGACGTTGCATTTACTGTACATGCGTATGTATTCATAGTCTCATACTAGCATTTATTTACTGTGTTCAACTGTGTTTTATGTGATAATCTTACAGAACAAACATTTCCGAAGATAACAGTATATAATTTATGTTGATAAACGTTTTTATTAGGAGGGAAAATTTCTCTGGAAAGTAAGGTTTTCCTCCGAGTATCCCGGGGGTCTGGACAAGACGCGCGCCTCAAATGTGTCTCCATGTGACCGCATCATCCGCTGTGTGGCACGCCTGGCCACCCCTCGCCTCGCCGCCCCGGGTGAAAAGAGACATTGTGTGACGGGGCCTTTATAATGGCTGTACGATGCATAGCCCAACGAAGACAGGCGAACATAATAATCCTGAACTCAAGTGTTTCTACAGCCTAAAGACTGACAACAAAGCCATCCCAAACACACACCAGCTCCTGCCCGTTGCACTGTACACACACCCTGTGTTAGCTTTATTCTAATTATAAGACCATTACCATTTACACGATTATTAATTTCTACTGATATCAGAGGCGCTGTAATGGAGTCAGTACATTATAGAAGTTAGTAGGTATTTGTATGTATTGCCAATTACGCTGTATATTCCTTTCCTGTTGTAACAGGTCATATCCCCTTACTGTTGTAACAGGTCATATCCTGTTCACTGTTGTAACAGTAGGTCATATCCCACTTTCTGTTGTAATAGGTCATATCCCGTGACTTTTGCAACAGGTCATATTACCATCATTAATACAACAAAGATTACGCAAAAGCTTCATTTAAAAGAAACAGTAAATAACACTGACCAGGATAATAATGAAAAGGGTAACAATTGCAACCCTTGTAACCCTTGTAAAAGGCTAGCAATTACATTAAGGTGAGTTTCAACTCAACTTAAGAGTCATGTTGGTGTTAAATCTGAAGAGCTACGCCTCAAACCAATATTTCTTATAGTACATACAGTAGCTTGTGAGATGATTATTATATATCAACATTGAGTACTTCAGACAGGGTGAAGTGAGCGGAAAGGTCAAGTTATTATTTTATTTTTATTTTTTTACGTTGGAGCCTATAGCACAGGGACAACCTTTTTAAACAAGGGGCCACGAGTCATGACTATGTGCTATGGAGGGCCACACGTCCATACTACACGCTAGTTACCAGGGTACTGGTATTGGAACAGGGTAGGTTCCGGGTACACAGAACCAGATCGTTCACCACACGTTAGCACTGGTAGCATGACATTATACTTAAGTAACTAACCACATGCCTGTGAATGATATGATACGAAAAAAACGAATGTTGCAGGATGTACACAATAATAAAATATTCATTCACACCTTCTCTAACCAGAAGTTGGCATCTTTGTGTCATTTACACATGTATTAGACCTGACTGATATGCAACGCTCTCTCTCTCTCTCTCTCTCTCTCTCTCTCTCTCTCTCTCTCTCTCTCTCTCTCTCTCTCTCTCTCTCTCTCTCTCTCTCTCTCTCTCTCTCTCTCTCTCTCTCTCTCTCTCTCTCTCTCTCTCTCTCTCTCTCTCTCTCTCTATCCTCTCTCTCTCTTCTCTCTCTCTCTCTTCTCTCTCTCTCTCTCTCTGATGATGACCTGATGAAATATGTATGTAATCTTTTTTGTTTTTTTGTTTGTGTATCATTTAACCTGTTGTAATCAGATCTTACTATTGTTTTTTTTCTTTTTCTTTTTTTTTGTCATATTTTCTTAACATATATGTCTTTGTGATGTTCTATGTTCTAATTCTTAGTTATGCATGCCTTTCATGATGTGATAGCAAAATCCTAATATAATAATTATATTGGCCCGTATTACAGTAGAGCACCTGCTCATCGGGCTTATACTTCAAAATGTAATTTTATATTGTGTAAACTATTCATACGTAACTTATTGCGCCCAATAAAATTATCAACTATCAATTATCTCTCTCTCTCTCTTTCTCTGTCTCAGTGGCCGAAACGAGGTTTTAGGAATATATGATTAATTTTATGGAAAATATAAGACTTAATCTTAATTCTTAGGCTACTTCCCGAGGGGCGCACTTTATGTAAATAATATCTAGAGGATCGGCTGCATCAAAAAACTTAAAGGGCCGCATGCGGTCGCCGGGCCGCAGGTTGCACAGGCTTGCTATAACACCTGTGGGCTATCATCTTCCTTAGGTTTTTTTCTTCATTACTTGAGGGCTCAGGTGGTTGGCCCTCCATAATATGAAGGGCTGTGATAGTTGGTCCTCGCCCGTGGTGGCGCAGGCTGGATTTTTATTGTGACACCTGTGATGATTTTGATTTGAGGTTCATGCTGCTCCCGGAGCACCTTCGCCCCACTTGCAGTCGCAGTCGAAGGTGAGGTTGGTGGGTAGTATGTGGGTATCTTCGGCCATTCGACGATGGAATAAAAAATTGCTCCTGGTGGGACTTGAACTTGGGAACGTGTGCTCACCACTACCAAGTTCTAATCATCTGGCCACTGCGTTACAGATGGCCGATAGAGTTGTCCTCGACGAGACTCTAACTCGTGACCTCGAACACACCACTCCATGACGCTAGCCACCTGGCCACTGCCTCCCCCATTTTTAGGATAGGTTCAAATAATGTATATTAGGTTAATTCGAAAGAGTATTTAAGGACACTATAAATAGGGAGTAGAAATATATTAATTAAGTTCAAAAACGGATTTAAGATAGAAAGAGGAGGCTGTATGAAGAGAAAAAGGCGATACGAAGTATAAATAACGAGGGCAGGAAAGAAGGAGAGAAGAGGCAAAGTGGAACTATTTGAAGGAGGAAAGGTGATTGAGTAACATAAATATACATTTAAAATACACGTTATATAAGGCAATTCAAGTAATACAAGTAATGTAATATTATAGGTAAGTTACAAGAGTAGGAATAAGTAAATTAAAGCGGAAATTAAAGGATAAATACAGCAAAATATAGAACATGGAGTCGCAAGCGATGATGGTCAAGGCCTATTTCAGGGTTATATTATTTTGTCATATTATTTTACATCGCTTGGGTTTTAAAAAGTTTGCACGTATTAGACTAATATATATTATACCGTATATAAATATATATATATATATATATATTATATATATATATATATATATATATATATATATCCTTATCAGTAGGGTGTACGCAGTCAGACACCTGCCGCCATGGTGAAATACTCCCGGGGAGGTACTTACGGGAGTTGAGGGGGTGCTGCAGACTTATCATTGAAATCTCCCGTGTCCTCTCTTTCCATATCCCTTAGTGTCTCAGATACACAAGAGAGTAGCTGCAGCCTGCACTCTAAAGACAATTCCTCTTACTACTCACATTACACTACATGCACTTACATCCCTACACTATCTTCACTCAAAAATTTTATTATGCCTGTAAATCGCCCTGCCTCAGAGTCCCTAATCTAAGAGTCCCTCCCTGGTCCCCAGGGAGGGGACCAGAAATATCCCCAGGTCGGACAGTCTTCAAGATGTCAACTCGAGATGTCTTGATACTTCTTCTAGCCTTCTCTCCTTAAACTTCTGCAACATTCGCGGCCTTAGATTTAACTTTCTCTCTGTTGAACATAATCTCTCCTCCTCTAAACCTCATCTTCTTTTCCTCACCAAAACTCAGTTGTCTGTGAACACTGACAGCAGACCTTTTTCTGTCTCCTCTTACTGTCTCTATTCTCATTTTAAATCTAAAGCTGGCTGTTGCGTATATGTGCGCAATGACATCACTTGCTCTCGTGCCCACGGCCTTGAATCTTCCGAATTTTCTACCATCTGGCTTCGACTTCAATGTCACTCTCTTACTAAATTTATCTGTGCTGTATATCTATAACCGATGGGTGTATTGATAGCTAGTTGGTCACACTGGAGAGAGAAACTCTGTTTCCAGTGGTAAGGTTAATTTTTAATTAAAAAAACAATAACATATATATAAAAAAACAGATTTAACAATAAATCTTTCATTAGTTTATGCTCAACGCGCTAATGGTGTGCGCGTTGAGTAAAGGGTGTATGTTGAGATTGAAGAGTTATTTGTTGGTTAAATACATGTATCAAAAGCAAACATAAAATACAGAGGTATTAAAGTATACATGAATACTGAACATTAATAAAAACAAGTTACAATAGTGTGGGCTAAAACCACACGTTTTCTCTTGTAGAGCTGGTATAAGAGAGAAATGTAGTTTGTAGGAGGGACTGCTACAAACTCCCCTCCTAGCGGTGTGTAGGGGGGAAGCCGCTACAATACTCCCCTCCTAGTGATGAGGGAGGAGGAAAGAAATCTTGGTTGGTGGAGCGGTGCTGCTGGTGTTACTGTTGCCAATTTGATGTGGTTGACGTGGAGGGTTGTGGTAACCAGTTGCTGGCGTGGCAGTGTTGCCGCCATGGTAGTGGTGCCGCCGGCTGTGTGCGGGCGTGGCAGTATTGCCGCCTTGGCAGTGTTGCAGGCGTGGCGGTGTTGCGGGCGTGGCAGTGTTGCCGCCATGGCAGTGGTGCCGCCGGCTGTGTGCGGGCGTGGCAGTGTTGCCGCCATGGCAGTGTTGACGCCGGCTGTTGCGGGCGTGGCAGTGTTGCGGCCATGGCAGTGTTGCCGCCTGGTAGTGTTGCCGCCTGGTAGTGTTGCCGCCTGGTAGTGTTGCAGCCTGGTGATGAGTAATCAATCTCCAGGGCGGTGAGTAATCCACAGGGCGATGAGTAATCCACAGGGCGGTGAGTAATCCACAGGGCGGTGAGTAATCCACAGGGCGGTGAGTAATCCACAGGGTGGTGAGTAATCCACAGGGCGGTGAGTAATCCACAGGGCGGTGAGTAATCCACAGGGCGGTGAGTAGCGACCGTGGAGTAAGTTACTCTAACACCGCGGGGTTGAGGGGTAGGGTTTTGACTGACGACGCGGGAAACCACGCTGAGGGAGCAGGGGCCGCGCTGAATGCGCGTGAGGCCGTGCTGAGGACGCAGGAAGGCATCAGAGGTTGCAGAGGCCGCGCAGAATGCGCATGAGGCCATTGAGGACGCAGTAAGGCGTCAGAGGGCGTAGCAGCCGCGCAGAGTGCGCATCAGGCCGGTGAAGACGCAGTAAGGCGTCTGAGGGGGCAGGGGCCGCGCTGTGAAGACGCAGTAAGGCGTCTGAGGGGGCAGGGGCCGCGCTGAACGCGCATAAGGCCGGGCTGATGACGCAAGAAAGCATCAGAGGGGGGCACAGATGGGGCCAGGGTGGGAAGGGATAACCTTTAAGGTGGCAGCTACACATTAGTGTAGTTTTTCTCCCAACCTATGGATCAGCAAAGCGAACCCCATAATGGAGGCTAAGCTTTTTGCCTTATGAGTGTTAGGACGAATGTGTCTTAAGACGCAGGTCCTTCCACTAGGAGAATTGTGCTCTTATATAGCACATGTTATAGCCACCTATAGACCATAGCTAAACTCCGAGGGTCACCAATTATAACCGATGTGTGTATTGATAGCTAGTTGGTCACACTGGAGAGAAACTCTGTTTCCAGTGGTAATGTTAATTTTTAATTAAAAAAACAATAACATATATATAAAAAAACAGATTTAACAATAAATCTTTCATTAGTTTATGCTCAACGCGCTAATGGTGTGCGCGTTGAGTAAAGGCTGTATGTTGAGATTGAAGAGTTATTTGTTGGTTAAATACATGTATCAAAAGCAAACATAAAATACAGAGGTATTAAAGTATACATGAATACTGAACATTAATAAAAACAAGTTATAATAGTGTGGGCTAAAACCACACGTTTTCTCTTGTAGAGCTGGTGTAAGAGAGAAATGTAGTTTGTAGGAGGGACTGCTACAAACTCCCCTCCTAGCGGTGTGTAAGGGGGAAGCCGCTACATATCTCTCACCTAACTCCTCTGACTATGTAAAATTCTTCGACTATTTAACATCAAAAGTGGAGCACATCTCATCTCATTTTCCTTTAGCTCAAATTTCCACTCTTGGGGACTTCAATGTTCACCACCAGCTTTGGCTATCATCTTCTTTCACTGACCAACCTGGTGAACAAGCCTAAAACTTTTCTATCCTCTAAGACCTAGAGCAGCTGGTGCAGCACCCTACCCGTATTCCTGACCACCTTGGAGACACGCCCAAAATTCTTGATCTTTTCCTAACTACTAACCCTTCTGCTTACTCTGTGAAACTATTCTCTCCGTTGGGTTCCTCCGATGACAATCTAATTTCTGTAACCTGTCCTATTGCTCCTGTACCGTCTCGGGACCCACCTAAGCGGAGGTGCTTCTGGCACTTCAACTCAGCTAAGTGGGAAGACCAAAGGCAATACTACTCTGATTTTCCATGGAATGATTACTGCTTCCATATCAAAGACCCATCTCTTTGTGCAGAGCGCATAACTGAGGTCATAATCTCTGGCATAGAGGCGTACATTCCACACACTTTCTCTAATCCTAAAGCCTGTCAACCTTAGTTTAACTCTGCCTGCTCTCATGCTGTCCGAGATAGAGAGGTGGCTCACAAACGGTACCGTAAGCATCCATCTCCTGATACTCATGCCCTTTATATTTCTGCCCGTAATCATGCCAAGTCTTTACTTCAACTTACCAAAAACTCTTTTCCTTCATAGAAAATGTCAAAATCTTTCTGAATCAAATTCCTCTCGTGACTTTTGGCATCTAGCTAATAATATCTCTAACAATTTTTCTTCTTCATCTTTCTCTCCTATGCTTCACCCAGATGGCTCCACAGCTGTCTCATCTACTTCTAAAGCTGAACTCTTCGCTCAAACCTTTGCTAAAAATTCCACTCTGGTTGATGCAATCAAGGAGGCTTGTTCCTCCTTCTCCTCCACCCTCTGACTATATTATGCCTGTCATTAAGATCTTTCGGAATGATGTTTTCTTTGCCCTTTCTGGCCTAGATCCTCGGAAGGCTTACGGTCCTGACGGAGTCCCTCCTATTGTTCTCAAAAACTGTGCTTTTGTGCTTGCACCTTGCCTGGTCAAACTTTTCCGTCTTTGTCTATCTACTTCCACCTTTCCTTCTTGCTGGAAGTTTGCTCACATCCAACCTGTTCCTAAGAAGAGTGACCGTTCTAATCCTTCAAACTACCGTCCTATAGCTTTGACTTCCTGCCTTTCTAAAGTTTTTTAATTGAAAATATTATTAACTTAATTCTTCCTATTAACTTAATAAGAAGATTCTTAACCATCTATCTGCTCACAATCTTCTATCTGATCGTCAGTACGGTTTCCGTAAGGGATGATCTACTGGCGATCTTCTAGCTTTCCTAACTGAATCTTGGTCATCCTCCTTTAGGGGTTTCGGTGAAACTTTTGCTGTTGCCCTTGACATATCAAAAGTTTTTGATAGAGTCTGGCACAAATCTTTAATTTCCAAACTACCCTTATTCGGTTCCTATCCTTCTCTCTGTACCTTCATCTTAAGTTTCCTTTCAAACCGTTCTATTGCAGCTACTGTAGACGGACATTGTTCTTCTCCTAAATCAATCAATAGTGGTGTTCCCCAGGGTTCTGTCCTATCACCCACTCTCTTTCTATTATTCATTAATGATCTTCTAAGTCTAACTCAAAGCCCTATCCACTCCTACGCTGATGATTTTACCCTGCATTTTTCAACGTCGTTTATTATACGTCCAACTCAACAGGAACTAAGTGATTCACGGAGAGATGCCACCGAGCGCCTAACTTCTGATCATTCTATAATATCTGATTGGGGCAAAGCAAACCTTGTTTTGTTCAATGCCTCAAAAACCCAATTTCTTCACCTATCTACTCGACAAAACCTTCCAGATAACTAGCCCCTCTTCTTCAATGACACTCAACTGTCTCCTTCTTCTACAATGAACATTCTAGGACCATCCTTTACTAAAAATCTGAACTGGAAATCTCACATCTCATATCTTGCTAAAACAGCTTCTAGGAAGTTAGATGTCTTGTGGCGTCTGCGTCCTTTTTTTTCTCCCTTTCAATTGCTTGCTCTCTACAGGGGCCTTATCCGCCCATGTATGGAGTATGTCTCACATGTTTGGGGAGGATCCACTCATACAGCTCTCCTAAACAGGGTTGAGTCAAAAGCTTTTCGTCTCATCAACTCCTCTCCTCTGACTGACTGTCTTCAATCTTTAAATCACCGCCGCAATGTTGCTTCTCTTGCTCTCTTCTACCGTTATTTTCATGCTCACTGCTCTTCTGAACTTGCTAACTGCATGCCTCCCCCCCTCCCGCGGCCTCGCTGCACAAGACTTTCTACTCATTTTCATCCCTATTCTGTCCATCTTCCTAATGCAAGAGCTAATCAGTATCTTTACTCTTTCATCCCTTTCACTGGTAAACTCTGGAACTCTCTTCCTGTTTCAATTTTTCCACTTTCCTATGACTTACATCTTTTCAAAAGAAGAGTAACAAGACACCTCCCGAACTACATTGGCTCACCCCTCTTTTTTATTTTATTCTCTTACTGTCTTCTTTATAGGGACTGGCAACTAAGCGGGCTTTGTTTTACCCATTTTTGTTGTGCCCTTGGCCAGTTCCTTGTGATGTAAAAAAAAAAAAAATACCTATATATATATATATATATATATATATATATATATATATATTATATATATATATATATATATATATATATATATATATATATATATATATATATATATATATATATATATATATATATATATATATAATATATATATATATATATATAAAGATATATATATATATATAATAAAGATATATATATATAAAATATATATATATATATATATATATATTATATATAGATAGATAGATATAATATCCTTATATATATAAGGATATATCTATAAGGATATATAATGATATAAGGTGTATTGTTGGTGATCTGCGGTATATGGCGTGTATGTGGTTCAATATAGTGATTATTGTTATGGAATTGCTGGAGAAACGGTGGCCTTATTTCAGTTATGACTGTGTAGAGATTCTGTCGCGGTTACAGATAAGGTTACCAAATGGCCCTTTGATTTGTTAGGATTTTTTGGTATAAATGTTTATTTGAATAACTAAAAAACTGTGAGGTGTGCGTATTAAATGTAAAGAGCATCAGAGAGAGAGAGAGAGCGAGAGAGCGAGAGAGCGAGAGAGCGAGAGAGAGAGAGAGAGAGAGAGAGAGAGAGAGAGAGAGAGAGAGAGAGAGAGAGAGAGAGAGAGAGAGAGAGCGAGAGCGAGAGCGAGAGAGAGAGAGAGAGAGAGAGAGAGAGAGAGAGAGAGAGAGAGAGAGAGAGAGAGAGAGAGAGAGAGAGCAGGCAAAGACCTTTCAAGAGAGCTATAAGAAAATCTGTTTTGAATTAAAGTAACCGAGATTATTAAATATAGTTTTTACAAAACATCTTTTTTTTCAGATATTATATGAGTTAATGGATTACTGACTACAGTATTATCGGATATAATTAAATAACCTTCATATCTATGCTTCAATATATTTTTCTCTGGGACTAATAAATACGCAGTAAAATGACAAAAACGTGTCTGCTGCCAACAATCCTGGGCAATTTTCAGCGGCCATAGATCCACAAAAGTATCTTTGTCATAGATACGTAATGGCATTTAGCATTATCAACGTATCATCGTATTATTTAGCGTATCAGCCATTTAGATAGCTATGAAATGGGGTCAGGAAAAACAGTAAAACACGTTATGAATGAATGATATGAGATATGGTATGATAAATGAATGAATGCGATTAAAGGCTAATATAGTGTTTTTGTGTTTCTATATTTTGTTATTGTGTTGATACATTTTTTTATTGAATAAAGCGGCTGTTGGGTCATGGCTTGAGCGGGGTCTGGAGTAACGCGTGTTTTTATCATATTTATTTTATATAACTCCTTCAGTCTTTTATTTGTGAAGTCTTTGTTTCTTGATTGAATAACAAAAAAATTGTAATTGTTTTGTATATTTTCATGGGTTTCTGAAACATTTTGAAAAATATGTGAAGAAAAATTACTGTTGGCTTTAGAGAAACCAAATAATACCAAATAATTTATGATGTGTAATGTAAGTAAGGAAAGGTTAGGTTACAGTAATTTTGGTGGGAAACATGAAGAGCTACGCCTCCAAGGCAATACTCCTTATACATTATTAGCTTGTGAAAGAATGTTTTTTTTATCAACATTGATTCCTTCAGGCTGGATAATGCTGACTCTGTACCACGTCGCTCTGTGTCCCACTGTATCTGGTGACCGGTCTTTATAATCCGGAAGACAGCATGCAGATAGGTGGATTGTGTTCGTGATCCGTATCCCCAGTTACGTGCGATGGGCCAGACACAATGCACAATCTACTGCCACTGATTTGTGCAATTACATTTTTCAAGAAATTGAGATTATAATGTGTACCACATAGCGCTCACTTTTTTTTAAAACAGTCATTAAAACCACGATGCGAACATCGTGGACATGATAGTATTTTACACGCATTTCATTATTTCTTGTTCACAGACAGCCACGTGTATTGCATATTGCCTGCTCGTCGTCCGCAGCGTGTGAGGACGATGGGAGATTGGTGTGTTATTTTATTGTGGCAAACTTCTGAGGATTCCTAAACTAGACATGCTTATCACCCTCGTTCTTATGTCATGCGTCTTGTTACTACCGGTGAAGGAAGATAAAGGCCGGTTCCCACTAGCCCGCTTCTACGGCCGCCGTTGCCGTTCACCGCCCAACAATGTCGTCACCATCATCACCGCTTGAGTGGTTGTAGTGGTAACCGGGCATCCGGGCATAGTTTGCACCTCCGCTCGAGCGGACACCGCCGAGCGGACACCGCCGAGCGGGAGAGTGGACTTGATTTTAACTTTGTACGGCAGCCGTACAGCGGTACGACTGTGCAGTCGACTTTTTTGTGACGTCATTGTTGGGCGGTGTACGGCAACGGCGGCCGTATAAGCGGGCTAGTAGGAAACGGCCTTAAGTGTTACTGTGCAGTGGTGAGCCGGGAGTCTGTGAGAGGGAGGAAGCTGCTGCGTACAGACTACATACAATCTATGGTTAGCAATTGCACACTTTAGTTGACTTTAGAAAAAGCTTAGTATGAGATTATCAACCATTGAGATTGCACATGAGTTTCCAGATTGTATTGTTTCCATTCTAAAACAAACTTGATTCATGAAATACTAATCTCCTCAGCAAAATGTTGTCCCCTTTCCCCCCACAGCTCCCTAACTCCCCCATAAATTTAAAGCAAAACTAACAAAAATCATTTAGATTATAGAATAAACCTTCACCCTGGAATTTACACAGCTTCATGTTGACTGAGATTCCAAAGATAGATGATCTATGACTTTTCTCATAACGAATTTACCTCCAATGAATGCCTGGTTTACTGTACCTCGAGATCCCTAGTGACACATTGAACCATTAACTACGCGGAGAATGAAACAGGAATCGAACGTGCCTCCATATTTATATTCTGACGCTCCATCACTCTAAATCTCGTCTCAAAGCATCCCGTAAGACTAAGATTTAATTCCTACGTTGAGCCACAAGCCAACACCTCCTTTAGTCTTCCCCTTTCATAGTGTTTTCTGTTGCAACAACTTCACGCTATAGAGGCGTCCATTTTAACACATCATCGCACTTTACATATTTCAATGACAAAAGCTTACTCGCAGACCAGTGATGCCTTTTTTGCAATACAGAACCATTTTGAAATTTACCACGTGTAATTTCATATTTTTTGTGGCATTCATTTAGTTTATCCTAGATATTAGCAATTCTCACATTTTATATGCAGTAAATTATGTTTTTTACTCTCTCTCTCTCTCTCTCTCTCTCTCTCTCTCTCTCTCTCTCTCTCTCTCTCTCTCTCTCTCTCTCTCTCTCTCTCTCTCTCTCTCTCTCTCTCTCTCTACGCTTCATGAATCGCGTTGTTCACCAGGGAAAAAGAGAATCCACGTACACGCTGAAGAAAGACCAATAAATTAATAAGAAAATCAATACTACGATGATATTACCCAGTTTGAAATTATAAAACATTTATATAATTGCCATAGTTTTTGAAGAGTGAGGCATCCCTTACAACTTGTAATAAGTTCTTATCTAACTCAGCCCACAATATATTTGATTTTGATACCTTCTGACAAATGCCTTCAGGGGGAGATTTTATTATTTTTTATTTCTTGCCATACTAAAACTTTAATAATCTACGATTTTGAACAGGTATAGCATTGCCATTGTTTTCCTCTCAGCCAGCGGTCGGCCGGAGGCAAGGCTGGTTGGGAAGAAAGCGTCTTAGTTTTCCGCTACTCTCCTACTCTGGCACAGTAGTGTTGAATAGTGTACAACACTCGTACTATAAGCAGATCACTTCGCTGTGAGCATAAAAGGTTTCTGTTACCTACCTATTCTTATGATATTTTCTCTTTTCGCTTCTCTTATTTCCTCCTCCTCCTCCTCCTCCTCCTCTTCCCATTCCACCTCTCAGGTAATGTTTTGCATTATTCCAGCCTCAGCGCTCTGTTATTTTCCTCCTTCACTCCCTCAGTCACATCTTCTTCATCCTATCTTCCACTTCCACTTTTTTTTCCCCGCGGCCGGTCAAGTATTCACAAGGACTATCGATAACACATGAGGCCATGACGATGGTGAATACTAGAGTTGTTATCTCGATTCCAACGGTTATAATACTTAAATAAGTAAATACTTAAAAGATGAACAATATGAATTAAAGAACAATTAACTAAATAATAATACTCTAAGAAACCTGTGACAAAAACTATACAAATACCAATTCAATGATTTATTAGTTCCGGATATGATCAGGTTTTTTTCTAATTATACTGTAGTAGCTACGATATATACACAAGGAAAAAAAAAAAATATCGTGATGATATGGTTTCCAAGCCTCTCTCTTTGATACAGTGTCACACAAAAGGGAAGAACCACATTTACAAAAGTATTGTCGATTATTGGCAGCTGTGCTCTGTGCTCGACGATGGCAATCGGGAAATATTATATGGAGTCATTTGAAGCAGTGTTACGCAGCCTGGTGTGGCTTCAGCCAGGAAGGGAGTCCCGACAATACACAATTTTTTTCGCACGTCATCTATAGAGCAATTTCCTCACTGGCACAATATTTCAAGCCCTGGGACAGAGCTAGAGCTCGAAGAAAAATAATAAGTAAGCTATGACTATTGTTCATCATTTAAATTACACTGTTTTGTAATATGATTATTTACATAACATCAACACGATATATTGGGTAGAAATCCAATAATGTCTCCTTTTAAGTTATAAAGTCTTAAAAATGCGCAGAGAACCACAGGCACGTAAATGTATAAACGGAGCATTAAGAATCAGAATTGCAAAGTGCAATATACAGGACCGCCAACCACTGTGAAATAAGAAATAAATAAAAAAACATTGGACTGGATTCCGGTCTGTTTTGTTTTCTTCTGATGCTTCCGCAATTGGCTGAATTATTCCCCGTGAAAATTTATTCGATCAAATAAGCTTTACCTATGCAGATAAAATACTTCAAAGCTGAGAAAAAAGAGGCGTGCGGTCGTGTAACTGCAGACTGGCTGTGACGTCACAATTCAGTAAGGCGCCTGTTTACACACACACACACACTAGAGATGTATCGGATGTAAAAATTCAGAGATCTGCGGATGCGGATGTGTATGCGGATGTCCTACTTAATTATTTTGCGGATGCAGATGTATATGCGGATAGCTGTTTATATTAAAATGCGGATACGGATGCGGATGTCACATCTTGACATTATAACAATGGTACAATGAAGACATCGGGCGAGGCGACAAACGGCGAACAAAGAGAACGTGAACAAATAATTAATACTGGACACACCCACAGAGAAGCCCAGGCCGGAATTAACTTTAAATCTTGTAGTTGGGAGAGTCCTTATTTGTGTCGGGAGCAGCAATGACTATGTATAAAATCACAAAAAAATGATGTACATAGGACGTAGATAGCCGTAACAACACCAAGAAAAAGTAGATATAAAACACCACCAGTAATAATGAAGCATTAACTGAGGAAAACATCAGAGGTTGAGATACAAAGGGATGTTATCCGTAAGTCGCAAGCAGAAGAAAGCTTGGAGGCGGTAGCGAGTTAATAAACCACATTCAGCAGACCAAGACAATGTACACAGGGCCTTCAGCGAGCAATATAGGTGACAGGAGTTAAAGGGTATAGCATATGGTACGCCATGGCAGGCTACACAACACACTATATCAGTGCCACGCCAGGGACGTCTCATCAGTCAATTCTTTACACCAGGTTTGCTTGTACTCTTATCTGACCAGGTCCACTTGGGTTAAGCAGGAGTGTTTCTTAAAGTAATCGTCCAGACCATTTCATCATTCCTGATTTAATGCAATCAAAGTATAGCCATTAACGAGTATATCAACAATACGTCGTCACTTTTTGTATCCAGTCAGCCGTTTTTAAATAATCCGCAATCAAAATCTGCAAATTCCCCGAGTTTTCAAAACGCTCTCAAGGTTTGCAGACGGTAAGACTGAATCGGTAAGGCTGAATAATCCCCATATCCAGAACCCCATATCCAGAATAATACTTCACATTACCGTAAGCGTACAACACTGTCTACAGCTTATTTCTCTCAAATTGATACTAAATAAGTCATGATTTTAACTCTCTCAAACTAAA
Organism: Chionoecetes opilio; assembly: GCA_016584305.1. Lineage (NCBI taxonomy): Eukaryota > Metazoa > Arthropoda > Malacostraca > Decapoda > Majidae > Chionoecetes > Chionoecetes opilio. The sequence continues at coordinate 54,566 of JACEEZ010011921.1, read as the reverse complement.
CACTGTCGCTAATCTGGGCGGGAGAAGGAGGGACACAGCTGATGTAGCCTCGCACGGCACCCATCCCTACCCACCTTGCCTCCCCCTCGCCGACATAATGCCAAGTAGCCCTTGACATTATTGCTTATGACAGCCCTGCTGTTCTCATGTACTGCTTATTTGGTAAATAACAGCCGTTTATTAATATCGATTGTGTAGTTAAAACTTATAAGATACTGTAATTGTCCATAACTAGTAGAAATTATGATTAAATAATTCATAATTTCACCGGGGGACATACGCGCGAGTGCACATCTCATACCTCCTGCCAAGATAAAGAGACAGATAAAGAAAGATAAAGAGACACCTGTTAATCCACCTCGTACTCGGGCTCAAACATATAGGATCCCATGACAATCTGAGGTTCGTTTTCCTCATAGTATACGCGACCAGCGTCATTTCTTTCGGTGTCAGATTGAGCATCGTACTCTAAATCTGTCACGGCGACAGATTCACTGTCTGACACCGAAGTACAATCGCTCATCATAACATTTGCCGACAGGTGCCAGACAGAGTGTCTGCGGGCGTCCCTGTTCTGACGTCATCAATAACAGTCGTAGCCCTGTTGGAGGGAAGATTTTTTTTTTCGCGCGCTTTTTACAAAAGTCGTGTTTTTACGGAAATAAGGCCTGGAAATCAATTATTTTTGGTGGATTAGGTGTTTTGAATGTACATTCAACATAATTCGGCAAAAAAAAAATGGGTCTGGACGACTACTTTAAGTAATCGGAAAGAAAGTAACAAGGAAAAAAGTAACGGAGAATATATGAGCTTGATATAGATTTAGGTATGGGTTATTCTGTTACTTTACTTATGATACCATGTTTCGTTGTCACTTTCTTTCATACATTAATTTTGTTTTCATAAGCCAAAGTAACATAAGGGATACAAAAAACATCTGAAAAGGTGCTATATATCAACATTTCATTATCTTAACAAGTTCTAGCGGTGGACCAGATATCGATGTTTCACTATTTGCAAATGCGAATATTTATTTACAAAATGTGCGGATGCTGATGCGTCTATTTCTCTAGCCATCAAGAGTGTAAGCCACATATTATTGAAATTTAAAGATGCTAAGAGATGAGTAAAAATATATCAATAATATACAATTAAGAAATAGGGGATCCAGGACCACAGTAATAAAATTTTGATACAGTTTCAATTACCTGTGTTACCACTACGCAAGCATTGCAACGCACCTGATTTCCTTAAAGTGACAGCCTGCCACCCGCGTACGGCCCACCACTAATCTAACATATTTGATTAGGAATCGTTAGGATGCAGGAGGCGGGCGAGTGTGATTGACACACACACATACACTGACACACACACACTTTTTTTTTTCTCTCTCTTTTTATCTGCAACCGACATGTACAGTGTCTAGACATTCAAAATATCTGCATAATATCATCATCCATCGATGTGGATGCGTATGTTAAAATATAATGCGGATATGCGCGTATGCGGATGCGGATTCGCAGATATTTTAGTCCACCTCTATTAACCACGATAAGGATCCACTTTCTATAGTTGCATCATTGATAAACTCATGTGCAGTGTTAATTGCTAATCATCTACAAATCCCTTACAAGTTTCAAGGCAAGGAACCTCACACACCCATGTCCTTCCATTACAGGCTGGGCGTCGTTGTAGGGCAGGTTAAAAATGTGCAAGATTTCAGACCTACGCCACTCACGGGGAGGCATAAAGAGAATAAATCATTGGAGGCATACGCCGGGGGCGCGTCGCCTCGCCCACCCTACGACGCCACTCCCGGGGGTCATCATGCACGAGTCCCCATGCAGGCTTCCTTCCCATACCAAGCAGCACACGACAGGAAGTATCAACTTCCCCAACCACGAGCCTTGTGGTCGCCCCCTTGGCCTCCTCCACGCCGGATTGTCTCTTACAGATACAACCCGATAAGAAGGATCGGTTTCAGGGTAGCGTGCCACATGCCCATATAGCCGAAGTTGGCGCAGACGGAATATGCAGGTAATAGGCCTCGATTCAGTCTCACGGTGCAATCGCTGATTTGACACGTAATTATCCCAGCGATACTCCATGACTCTGCGAAGACACTTATTACCAAAGGCATCGATTCGCCTTCTTCAAGTCGCTATTTAGTGTCCATGTCTCACAACCATACAGTAAGACAGGAATCACAAGCAGCTTCAAGATCCGGATCTTTGTCCTCCTGCACAGGTACCGACAACACCAAATACTCGTGCTGAGCGAGTCCATAACACCGTGGGCTATGCCAATCCGCCATAAGACTTCTTGACGCGACCCGCCACCATTATGGACTGCGCTACCAAGGTATGTGAAACTTTCCAAGATTTCAATGTCCTCGCCGCGCGCATAAACAAACTGTACCATTTCATCTAGTAAGCCTCCAAACACCTGGACCTTGGTCTTGAACCAGGATACCTCAAGTCCGAAAGGCTTTTCCTCCTCGTGCAGCGCCTCGAGAGCCATCACCAGTACCTCCAGCGACTCAACAAAGATCTTGGTGTTGCCGAGGGATGCTCTGCAATCACTTTGATCCACAATTTCGCCCAATACCCAGTTAATACAAGTGTTGAAAAGTTATGGGGCAAGGACGCACCCTTGCCTCACTCCTGTATTCACAGGAAAGAAGCTGGATAAACCTCCCCCAACCTTCACAGCACTCTCAGTCCCAGAGTACAGACCAGTCATCAAACCAATAGTCCTTGCAGGAATCCCGCAGTCACAGAAGATCCTAGAGTGACTCACGATGCACTGAGTCAAACGCCTTCTTGAGATTAAAATAGGCTGCAAGCATCCCCTGCCGGAACTCACGTCGGCGTTCCACTAGGACACGAAGCGCTAGGATACGGTCCGTTGTTGACTTATCAGGCTTGAACTCAGAATGCTGAGGTCTCTCATGCTTCAGCAGATGGCTGCGGATCCGTGTCAGCAATAGTTGGGCATTTTGCCTGGCACGCTGAGGAATGTAATACCGCGGTAATTGTTGCAGTCCTGATGGTCCCCTTTCCCTTTCCAGATGGGGACGACCAGCCCCCTTTTCCAGTCAGGAGGAATGGTACCTGATTGCCACACGGCAGACAGGACAGCATGCAATCCGCGGATCATGGCAACACCCCAAGCTTTGAGAAGCTCCGCACTGATATTACAAACACCAGCTGATTTTCCACCCCTCAACTTTGCTACAGCCTTTATGACTTCTTCTTCAAGAGAGGGTGCGGTTTCGTCAGTGGGAGTGATCGGCATCCACCGTATGTAATCCAGTGGTGTGGAACTGCCCAATTGGAGGGTCCACCGTGATAAAGGACGGGCATAAAGAGAGAAAGGTTGAAAGGACCATTGTAATCACGAACAGGGATATACTCATCGTGTGTGTTTGTTTGTGTGCACATGTGTGTGTGATTTACTATGAAATTTCTGCATTTTTATTACTAGAGCCAGCGCCTCTCTCTCTCTCTCTCTCTCTCTCTCTCTCTCTCTCTCTCTCTCTCTCTCTCTCTCTCTCTCTCTCTCTCTCTCGACCGTCAGGGTGGCTCGGTTGGTAGAGTCGTGAGCTTGCGTGTAGAGTCCCTGCATTTGGTCAGCGGTTCGAGTCCACCAAGTTCGTCCTGGCGTGGTGGCGCTTTGTATAGTCAATAACCTTGTAGTTGGTACTTGCAAAGTGTTTAGACAGGATCAAAGTATCTTCTCTCTCTCTCTCTCTCTCTCTCTCTCTCTCTCTCTCTCTCTCTCTCTACCCGTCAGGGTGGCTCGGTTGGTAGAGTCGTGAGCTTGCGTGTAGAGTCCCTGCGTTCGGTCAGCGGTTCGAGTCCACCAAGTTCGTCCTGGCGTGGTGGCGCTTTGTATAGTCAATAACCTTGTAGTTGGTACTTGCAAAGTGTCTAGATAGGATCAAAGTATCTTATCTTCTCTCTCTCTCTCTCTCTCTCTCTCTCTCTCTCTCTCTCTCCTCTCTCTCTCTCTCTTTTTATTTATTTTTTTATTTAAACTTAGTACATTTGGTGTTATTAGAGCTAAAGCTCTAGGTTTTACACTAGAGCTATCTATAGCTACATATAATATAAAAAAGAAATTTTATATTTAATAATCATTTAGGCCATCAACCAGCTCAGCTGTTCACCCCCCGCTTAAAGTCTTGTAGCGAGGCGTGGTGGTGGAGGTCAGTTTGGTGAACTAACTGGTTCCACAGACGGCCGTAGCGGGGTAAGAAGGAACGTAGGTGGTGCTCTGTCCTGGAGAAGGGCACAGTCACTTGCTCCTGTCTGTGTGGGGCGACACGGGTGGAGTGAAGGGGCGGCAGGGGCCTGGGCAGCTTGATGGCTGCCAGGTGGGGCGTGTGGAGATTTAGTGCCTTGTGCATGACACATAAACCTGCCACATCCCTGCGCTCCTGGAGGGGTTGGAAGGAGTCAGGCGCGTGGTGGGGACGTTTATCGCTAACCAGTCGCTGGGCTCTTCTCTGGACGCGGTCTAGTGTGGCCAGGTAAGAGGGCGGGCAGGAAGACCATGCTAGGGGGGAGTATTCCATTAGGGGACGTACCTGAGCCTTGTACAGAACCTCAATCCCCTTGGCATCTAGAAGGTGGGAGATGCGCCGGACACAGCTGGGTCTCCAGGCCGAGTTTTTAGCTACTCTCCTGGCATGACTGGTGAAGGTCAGTCCCGCGTCAGACTCCACCCCAAGGATGGAGATGGATCTCTGAAGGGGGAGTGATCTGCCCTCAAGCCGTATGTCCGGTGCAGGCAGGTTGGTGATGTCTTGCCTGTGGGAGATAAGCAGAGCCTGGGTTTTGTCAGGGGCCAGGCTGACCTGCCATCGACTACTCCAGGTGACGATGTTGTCCAATGCCAGATTGATGCGGCACACCGTGTCCTGCCAGTCACGTCTGTCACAGGGAAGGCAAGGGTGCAGTCATCAGCGTAGTCCTGGGCCTCAGGAATGAGCTGCAGAATGTCATTGAAATAGACATTCCACAGAAGAGGCCCGAGTACGCTGCCCTGCGGGACGCTGGCGTGGATGGGTTGCTGGCTGGAAGTGTTGCCGTTGATCACCACCCGTAAGGTCCTGTCTTGGAGGTAGTCCTGGATGAGCTGCAGTAGGGCGCCGCGCACTCCCAGGCTCCTCAACTTGGCAGCGAGACCTCGGTGCCACACCCTGTCAAAGGCTCCGGCGATGTCCAAAGCCACGACAAAGGTGTTCATTCCTCTATCCAGCGAGTGGTTCCAGGAAGCAGACTGAAGGAGGAGCAGGTCTGCAGCTGACCTTCCCTGCCTGAAACCAAATCTCTCTCTCTCTCCTCTCTCTCTCTCTCTCTCTCTCTCTCTCTCTCTCTCTCTCTCTCCTCCTCTCTCTCCATCTCTCTCTCTCTCTCTCTCTCTCTCTCTCTCTCCTCTCTCTCTCTCTCTCTCTCTCTCTCTCTCTCTCTCTCTCTCTCTCTCTCTCTCTCTCTCTCTCTCTCTCTCTCTTTGCATGTTATATCGTGGCCAATTTTCTTTTGTTTGCATTCACGAAACGACGCAGTTTTCTCCCCTCTGTCGTTTCCGTCGCGTGCTCCATTCTCTGCTTCATGCCTCTGTCATTCTGCCTTCCCTCAATTCCTTCTCCCTTCCATCCTTCAGTTGCAGCTATCCCATCCAGCCCCTCCTCTCCCCTTCCATTCCATTCCGTCACTGCCCACCCTTCCGCCATTGTGATACAGACAGATAGATTGATAGGTTTAATACAAGCCTTAAACATACACGCAGGATAAACGAGGCTGAGGTTCTTTCGTTGTTCCGTTGCAAAAGGAAACATTTCCACGAAAAAGATCAGTGCACATATTAAATGGCCTGGGATATAAGCACAGCTGAAAGGAAATGTAAATAGACACATCTGTGGGAGACAAAGACGCGGTAAACAATTTTTGTGTAACAGGGATTTTTCAACTACATCTTTGATTCATCTTCGAAGAGAACACATGAAAAGGGATTTACTTCTTCCCTCTTCTCTACCAGCTAACAACACACGCACGCACGTACACGCGCGCACGCGCACGCGTGCACGCGCGCGCGCGCACACACACACACACACACACACACACACACACACACGGGTACACCGTAGTGTAGTGGTAGCACGCTCGGTTCACAACCGAGAAGTCCCGGTTTCGACCCCCGGGCGGAGCGGAGATATATTATCTCCGCTATCATCAGCCCATATAATATATATTATATGGGCTGTTTCCTAAAAGCCCGAGCCCCTGTCCACCCAGCAGTGAATGGGTACCGGGTGTTAGACGGGGGTTTGTGACCCGCTTCCCGGGTGATGGTTTCGGCAAACACCAAGAACTAAGGATGAATGATAAATTGTAGCAATGGAGAAGGGGCTATACGAGTGTATCTGAGGCCCTGTAAAATACAACTAGATGAATACATGCACACACACACTCCCGGGGATTTTTCAATGACATGTGCAGGCCCTCCCCCTTGAGCAATAAGATAAGATACTTTGATCCTATCTAGACACTTTGCAAGTACCAACTACACGGTTATTGACTATACAAAGCGTCACCACGCCAGGACGAACTTGGTGAACTCGAACCGCTGACCGAATGCAGGGACTTTGCACGCAAGCTCACGACTCTACCAACCATGCCACCCTGACCGGTCCCCTTGAGCGAGCTCTCCCCCTTGAGCAAGGGGTGTGTGTGGTGTGTGAGGTCCCAGCATTATTATTGGCCACTTCGACCTTCAAGCTCTTTCCGGATAAAACTGGCAATCACGAGCCCAGCTCGTGTAGACAATACCACGGGTGAACACACTCACACTCACACTCACACACACATACACACCTATCTACTCGACAAAACCTACCAGATAACTATCCCCTCTTCTTCAATGACACTCAACTGTCTGCTTCTTCTACAATGAACATTCTAGGACTATCCTTTACTAAAAATCTGAACTGGAAATCTCACATCTCAACTCTTGCTAAAACAGCTTCTAAGAAGTTAGGTGTCCTGTGGCGTCTGCGTCCTTTTTTTTCTCCCTCCCAATTGCTTGCTCTCTACAGGGGCCTTATCCGCCCATGTATGGAGTATGTCTCACATGTTCGGGGAGAATCCACTCATACAGCTCTCCTAAACAGGGTTGAGTCAAAAGCTTTTTGTCTCATCAACTCCTCTCCTCTGACTGACTGTCTTCAATCTTTAAATCACCGCCGCAATGTTGCTTCTCTTGCTCTCTTCTACCGTTATGTTCATGCTCACTGCTCTTCTGAACTTGCTAACTTGCATTGCACAAGACTTTCTACTCATTCTCATCCCTATTCTGTCCATCTTCCTAATGCAAGAGTTAATCAGTATCTTTACTCTTTCATCCCTTTCACTGGTAAACTCTGGAACTCTCTTCCTGTTTCTATTTTTCCACTTTCCTATGACTTGAATCTTTTCAAAAGAGGAGTAACAAGACACCTCCCGAACTAAATTGGCTCACCACTCTTTTTTATTTTGTTCTCTTACTGTCTTCTTTATAAGGGACTGGCAACTAAGCGGGCTTTGTGTTACCCATTTTTGTTGTGCCCTTGGCCAGTTCTTTGTGATGTAAAACACACACACACACACACACAACCACCCACACCCACCCACACACCCACACACATATATATATATATATATATACATACAGGTGTAGTGTTTAGCACGCTCAGTTCAAAACCGAGAGGTTCCATGTTCGATCCCCGGTCGAAGCGGAGAAAAACGGGCGGTCTCCGGTCTCCTTAAAACCCGAGTCCATGTCCACCCAGCATTGAATGGGACCGGGTGTTAGCCGGGGGTTTGTGTCCCACCTGCCGGGGTGGTGGCTTCGGCCTACACTAAACATTAAGGAAGCACATTAAGAATGTAGCTATGGAGACGGGGACCATACGAGTGTAGCTCAGGCCCTGTAAAATATAAGTTGATTAATACAACTAGATGAAAACGCACGCACGCACGCGCTCGCGCACACACACACACACACGCACGAGTACGCACACGCACACGCACACACACACACACACACACACACACACAACAGCGGTGGTTATATCAACAATACTATCATTATACAGTTTTTGACCTGAGCACTATTTGTGTGGTTTTGAAGACTAGTGAGTCATGGCAATGGTAACAATATTTCCCTCAAGTTATGAGACCTACTTAGAAAAATCAGGTAAAGTTCGAAGACAAAATATTCATAGAGTGAAGAAGAGGATTTAAAAAGACCTGCAAGGAATGCTGGTGATATGAAGGAAGCTTAACTGGGTACTGTTGCTGTTCCTCTCACTGCTTCATCCCTTCCATCAGTATAGAAAACAAATCACAGTCCAACACATAAAGAAGGACTGTTGTCGAGTATTCATTGTATTTTAACAGTATCCTGATAGGAGGAATCTCGATGAACAAAGTTTAATGCGAAAAGCGAATAAATTTAAAAACAAAATGCAAACTACCAATGGAAACGTGAGATGAAATGAATCTGAATGTAATTTGCAGCTTCAGCTTCTTGGCGATGACATAAAACACATGAATGTTATTTAATTACTGAACTGATTGATAAGAAATGTTTAAAAACTAAGCCCAAGGAAATTGCATATGCGATCTACAAACATTTTGCTATTGGCAGACAAAAAGAAAAAAAACACAAGCGATTAGATATAGTGGACAGCATAGCTGAAAAGAGGAAGTTTTAAAATGTTGTCAGCCAGAACAAAGGAGCAGACCCTTAAGTATGATTTGCACACAAAAAATGGTTTCAATAAATGTGTTCCAGAGTATATAAAGACAAATTTCCAAAAGAAAATGGGCTGGGAAACTACTTTAAGTTATGCGAAAGATGAATTATAGAAACATCTTCAATTTATCAGATGGGGAGGCGGTAGCGGAGTGGTTAGCGTCTCCGACTGGCGTTCTCGGTGACCCGAGTTCGATCCCCGAAGAAAACCAAAACCTTTCTGCACCGTCGAGTGGCCTAAGAACACCCACATACCCTGCCCATCAACTCTACCTTCGATTGCGAGTGCATCGGAGGACACAGGGAGGCGGCATGAGCCTCTAATCACAGGCGTCACTATAAAAATCCTGCCTGCGCCACCACGGGCGAGGACCAACCATCACACACCCCTTAAGTGAACCTCCAGAGCCTATCATCCGAGCCCTGGATCACCACTGCCTACAGGCGCTATAGGCACAAATAAAATAAAAAAAAAAAGAAAAAGAAAAAAAAAAGATAAGAAGTCTCTCAAAAGTGAAAGTGAAAGAAGTGAAAGATATTTTAATCTAGGAATAATGGAAAGAAGCATGATACCATGTCATGAATGTCTACACGGGAGCTACAGATAGGTTCCACCATGAAAATGTACGGAAGGAAAAATCCACACCACTCTATCTATAATAATATAAGCGAAAGTGTGTCTGTCTGTCTGTCTGTCTGTCTGTCTGTCTGTGTGTGTGTGTGTGTGTGTGTGTGTGTGTGTGTGTGTGGTATAGGTTCCGCCCCCCGTGGCGCAATCACCTCATATGGCACATTTTTGGAACCGGGTTGACCAGGGGAAGGTCATAAGCCCACTTATGAGATGATTCGATCACTTTTTTTTTTCTTTTTTTTAGCAGCCTATTAGCGATATTTGTGAAAAAAAAAGTGGGTTGCGAGAATTGAGGAAACCTTGATGTAGGGTGATGGGTAATGGGTGAGTGAATGGGTGGGGTGATGGGTAATGGGTGTGGGGTGATGGGTGAGTGAATGGGTGGGGGGTGATGGGTTGGGGGTGATGGGTGATGGGTGAGGGAATAGGAGGGGGGTGATGGGTAATGGTAAATATAAGCGAAAGTGTGTGTCTGTCTGTCTGTCTGTGTGTGTGTGTGTGTGTGTGTGTGTGTGTGTGTGTGTGTGTGTGTGTGTGTGTGTGTGTGTGTGTGTGTGTGTGTGTCTGGTATAGGTTCCGCCCCCCGTGGCGCAATCACCTCATATGGCACATTTTTGGAACGTGGTTGACCAGGGGAAGGTTTTAAGCCCAATTATGAGATGATCCGATCACTTTTTTTTTTTTTTTTAGCAGCCTATTAGCGATAATTGCGAAAAAAAAGTGGGTTGCGAGAATTGAGGAAACCTTGATGTAGGGTGATGGGTAATGGGTGAGTGAAGGGTGGGGTGATGGTAATGGTGTGGGTGGATGGGTGAGTGAATGGGTGGGGGTGATGGTTTGGGGGTGATGGGTGATGGGTGAGGGAATAAGTGGGGGGTGATGGGTAATGGTAAATATAGCGAAAGTGTGTGTCTGTCTGTCTGTCTGTGTGTGTGTGGTGTGTGTGTGTGTGTGGTGTGTGTGTGTGTGTGTGTCGTGTGTGTGGTGTCTGGTATAGGTTCCGCCCCCCCTTTGGCGCATCACCTCATGGCACATTTTTGGAACCCGGGTTGACCAGGGGAAGGTTTTAAGCCCAATTATGAGATGATCCGATCACTTTTTTTTTTTTTTAGCAGCCTATTGCGATAATTGCGAAAAAAAAGTGGGTTGCGAGAATTGAGGAAACTTGATGTAGGTGATGGTAATGGGTGAGTGAATGGGTGGGGTGATGGGTAATGGGTGTGGGGTGATGGGTGAGTGAATGGGTGGGGGGTGATGGTTTGGGGGTGATGGGTGATGGTGAGGGAATAGGTGGGGGGTGATGGGTAATGGTAAATATAAGCGAAAGTGTGTCTGTCTGTCTGTGTGTGTGTGTGTGTGTGTGTGTGTGTGTGTGTGTGTGTGTGTGTGTGTGTGTCTGGTATAGGTTCCGCCCCCCCGTGGCGCAATCACCTCATATGGCACATTTTTGGAACCGGGTTGACTAGGGGAAGGTTTTAAGCCCAATTATGAGATGATCCGATCACTTTTTTTTTTTTTTTAGCAGCCTATTAGCGATAATTGCGAAAAAAAAGTGGGTTGCGAGAATTGAGGAAACCTTGATGTAGGGTGATGGGTAATGGGTGAGTGAATGGGTGGGGTGATGGGTAATGGGTGTGGGGTGATGGGTGAGTGAATGGGTGGGGGGTGATGGGTTGGGGGTGATGGGTGATGGGTGAGGGAATAGGTGGGGGGTGATGGGTAATGGTAAATATAAGCGAAAGTGTCTGTCTGTCTGTCTGTCTGTGTGTGTGTGTGTGTGTGTGTGTGTGTGTGTGTGTGTGTGTGTGTGTGTGTGTGTGTGTGTGTGTGTGTGTGTGTGTGTGTGTGTGTGTCTGGTATAGGTTCCGCCCCCCGTGGCGCAATCACCTCATATGGCACATTTTTGGAACCGGGTTGACCAGGGGAAGGTTTTAAGCCCAATTATGAGATGATCCGATCACTTTTTTTTTTTTTTTTAGCAGCCTATTAGTGATAATTGCGAAAAAAAAGTGGGTTGCGAGAATTGAGGAAACCTTGATGTAGGGTGATGGGTAATGGGTGAGTGAATGGGTGGGGTGATGGGTAATGGGTGTGGGGTGATGGGTGAGTGAATGGGTGAGGGGTGATGGGTTGGGGGTGATGGGTGATGGGTGAGGGAATAGGTGGGGGGTGATGGGTAATGGGTGAGTGAATGGGTGGGGGGTGATGGGTAATGGGTGAGTGAATGGGTGGGGGTAATACATACATTTCTACATCCATGATTTCAGGAAAGTTAGAAGGGGCTATCTGGAGAGTCCGTGTTTGGTGGGCCGAAGGCCCACCAAACACAGGTGGTGGGCCGAAGGCCCACCACCAATAGCCCTCCGCAGGAGCTAGCCAAAAAGTCCGCCCGGAGGGCGGCTTTGCGGCTAGTATATACATATATATGATATATATGTATATATATAGATATATAAATATATATACATATATATGATATATATGTATATATATATAGATATATAAATATATATACATATATATATATATATATATATATATATATATATATATATATATGTATATATATATATAATAATATAAGCGAAAGTGTGTCTGTCTGTCTGTCTGTCTGTCTGTCTGTGTGTGTGTGTGTGTGTGTGGTATAGGTTCCGCCCCCCGTGGCGCAAACACCTCATATGGCACATTTTTGGAATCGGGTCGACCAGGGGAAGGTCATAAGCCCACTTATGAGATGATCCGATCACTTTTTTTTTTTTTTTTTTAGCAGCCTATTAGCGAGAATTGTGAAAACAAAAGTGGGTTGCGAGAATTGAGGAAGCCTTGATGTAGGGTGATGGGTAATGGGTGAGTGAATGGGTGGGGTGATGGGTAATGGGTGTGGGGTGATGGGTGAGTGAATGGGTGGGGGGTGATGGGTTGGGGGTGATGGGTGATGGGTGAGGGAATAGGTGGGGGTGATGGGTAATGGGTGAGTGAATGGGTGTGTGGTGATGGGTAATGGGTGAGTGAATGGGTGGGGGGTAATGGGTAATGAGTGAGTGAATGGGTGGGGGGTGATGGGTAATGGGTGAATGAATGGGTGTGTGGTGATGGGTAATGGGTGAGTGAATGGGTGGGGGGTGATGGGTAATGGGTGAGTGAATGGGTGGGGGGTGATGGGTAATGGGTGAGTGAATGGGTGGGGGGTGATGGGTAATGGGTGAGTGAATGGGTGGGAGGAATACATACATTTCTACATCCATGATTTCAGGAAAGTTAAAAGGGGCTATCTGGAGAGTCCATGTTTGGTGGGCCGAAGGCCCACCAAACACAGGTGGTGGGCCGAAGGCCCACCAATAGCCCTCCGCAGGAGCTAGCCAAAAAGTCCGCCCGGAGGGCGGCTTTGCGGCTAGTAGACAATATTTGTAAGCAGCCCAGTAGAGAGCGAGACATGAAAATCTGCTAAGCATTAGAAAAATCATTAATAACAAGTTCAAGTGCAAATAAGGAAATAATTATCTGTGGAAGCAGAAAAAACTGACTTAAACTAAGCATATTCCACTATGCATTTTAACCGTTAGCTTAAATCTTAAATTAATCATCCAGACCCATTCTTTCTTTGCATAATTATGTTGAATGATGTGCATTCAAAATACCTAATAAAAAAATTAAAAAAATTCCAAGCCTTATTTCCCTAAAAACATGACTTTTGCAAAAAGCGCGGGAAAAACATTAGGCCCGTTCCAGCCGTGGCGCGAAACTTGCTGATGCCGTCACCTGAGGGCGACAATCTGCATCACACAGCTTGCCTCTCCCCCGGCGCACCACCTTCTCCACACATTTATCGTGGCCGTATAGGTCGGAAATGGGTGATAAGCTCTATGGAAAGGCACAGCTTTTATGCTGCACCCATAAAGGATGCAACTACTATATGCCATACCGAAAAAGAAAAAAGAAAAATCGAAAATACCCAACAATTTTCAAGTACTATATTTATTTATAATTTTTTATTATTTGTGTAATTTGTGTATTTGTATTACCAAGGGGTTGGGAGGCCACCTCAGTTGACGTAACCGAGCCGTGGTGCGTCGTCTGCAAGTCGTGAGGAGCGTTTTGGAAGCTCGGGGAATTTACAGATTTTGATTGCAGATTATTTAAAAACGGGTGACTGGATGCAAAAACTGACCACATATTGTTGATATACTCGATAAGGACTATATTCTGACAGCATTAAATCAGGAATGATGAAATGGTCTGGACGACTACAAGCTTAAATCCACAATCCTATACGTATTCGAATATGTGAATATTGCGCTGTGTGCTCCATCCTACACATCTTAATGCAACAATATGTTCAACGTATATAAAACGGTGTTGCGGAAAAAAACAGGTTTCTCCACAAGAATACCAGCTGAAAGTGTCAAGGCCTCACACGGGCTGTTCCACCAACAGTGAAGGATCAAAGAAACAACGCTACTACTGCTGTTAATTCGCTGCATATGCATTAATTAATGTATTTGCTGCATTATAACTTGCTATAGCTATTTTAAAAATTAATTAATCATTGTGAAGCATTTTACACAATTATTTTATGAGGAGTGACTGGTGACCAGCATCGCTGCCGGAGCCCCCGCCTGGCTCGCACAGGAAGTATTATGTAAAGTCTGTCCAAAGCGTGACCCCGCGCATGGAGGAACAAGCTGGTTTTCTGAGGCCTTTGGGGAATAAATATGTTTTGGATGCCAATAGTTGCCAGAAAATACGTAAGGTAAAATAACACACGCGCACGCGCACGCGCACACACGCACAGACACACACACACACACACACACATATATAAGTTATAGTTTGCTAGAAGGTGACGCTCCCTATTGCGCACCATCACAACCTATCTCGTGTCCTTACTTACCACTGAACAAAGCGATGCACGCTATATAATTTATGATGTCAACCTCCCGCAGACCAGCGTGCACCAGGGGCACTGTGACCGCGGTCTCACCTGCGCCACCTTCCCTCGAGATTTTGACTCAACAAGACAGATCTCACGAGTGTTATATCAATTGTTTAACACAACAACCTAACAGTGGGTGTGAGCAACACTGACAATCTTGTGTAAATATTTCCCTCTCCTTCCTGGCTGCCATCCTTGCAAAGGCCTACATAGAAACATATATCCCTTATCTTTCATAGGTTAAGACTGCTATAAGAGAGCAGAATCGAGTTATTCGAGGAAGTTTGTATTTAATCTTACGTACATACATGTGAATAATTTTTGCTCTATACTGTACATGTACTATATATAGAGGTAGCTAGGCACCTCACTCACCTGCAACGCTCCTTAATCTTCACGTTCCTGCAGCTCTATTAAGGAAACGCAGAAAAAAATATAGAAAATTGTTAAGGGGACACTAAAACTGAATTCATAATGACAATATAACAGTATTACTAATATTGATGGATGTATGCTTTTACTTGAAAGATAAGGTTCAAATATATAACATGAACGTAATAATGTATCGATATTTGTCTTTAGAACAATCTTTCGTCTGCGGAACACCTATTTCATCGATATAGAATAAGCTGTAAGTTTTTCCGTGTAGCTTTAGTTTTTAATTTTAAGCATCTATAACTCAGTTTTTTTGGGGGGGGTATTGCGTAATACACGGACGTGATATATCCATCTGTATATTCTACCAATACGTATATGCTAGTACATGGCGGAGCAGAGCTGTCATTACCTGTTACAACCTTATGACTTATTATATCACATCAGAGCTGGGCACTAAATACATTGAATGTATTTCAATAATAAATACTAAATACATGGGAGAAATGTATCTAAATAGCAAATACTAAATACATTTTACGAATGTATTTAATTAAACACTAAATACATCAATTGTATTTAAAAAAACATTTGTAAATATATTTTAAATAACACTAATTTTAAGATGTATTCAGTAATTCATGATTAATTTATATAAAATGCTTGATAAATGATAATTTGATAGATTATTAGATAGATTTGATAGGTTTTGCGTTTCCTTAGAAATTTCCTTCTTAGGCCTAAATTTCCTTAACCCTTAAAATAAGGAAATTTCATTTTAAGTGGAAACACTGGTTCACTGTAACATCATGGTTGCCAGATAGTTGGGCGGGTTTATGGCCAAATTAACTGATAAAAGAGTATTTACCTTTTTATATTATGAAAATTTAAATACAATGTATTTAAATACTCATTAAATTATTTAAATACTGTACTTAAATACGTGGAACCAATGTATTTATAAATACAGTTATTAATACACAAATGTATTTAAATACGTATTTAAATTCACGCAAGCCCGCAGCTCTTAGAGAGAGAGAGAGAGAGAGAGAGAGAGAGAGAGAGAGAGAGAGAGAGAGAGAGAGAGAGAGAGAAGAGAAGGGGGGGGACGACCACCACCATAATCATGATGAAACTATATAGCTTATAGGTACTTATTGACAGCGAGCTTCGCTCGCTGTCGCTTACCATTAAGACCCGTGGAACCAAGTTTCCGCCAAAAAGTGTATAACTACTCCTAAATATTATCGGATTGAGCTGAAATTTGACATGCAAGTTGTGCTGTCAAAATCAATGAGGGTCGTCGGAAGAAACTTTTTGCGTAAAACAAGCCCTTAATGAGTAATAAGCGTAAACTACTCCTAATTATTGTCGGATTGAGCTGAAATTTGACATGCAAGTAGTGCTGTCAAAATCAACGGGGGTCTGTATAACAAACTTTTTGCACCGAACAAGCCCTTAATGAGTAATTCACGTAATGAGTTAATTGGCTGGAACGTGGCTCGCTGTCACGTTCCAGCCGCAAGAACTGAGCCAAAAGCAAAGGGGCCAGAGGCTGGACGTCTATACTTGATATATGTACGTACATACACACAGCCAACAATAATGGTTGTTGGCTGTGACAACTGTTGCGGCTGTGTGTGTGTGTGTGTGTGTGTGTGTGTTAACACACACACACACACACCAGAAGGAAGAAGAGGAGTAGGAGGATAGCCACATATGATAATCCATCCCTTGTGTAGCAGGGATAGAGAGGATGGAAGCAACATTAAACTTGCAATGCCAAGCTCGATCCCTTCTTACCCTGTTGCCACATCCCCGTCGAGAGATCCTTCCTTGTCTTGCCCTGCTTTTCATTTCCTCCTCTACCACATGTCTGCCTCTCTCTCAGCGCTTCTCTCATCTTCCCACTAACACCGCCACCACCACCATCATTCCACCCCGTCCCCACTGTCATCGTATTACACACACACCTCCTGCTCTCTCTTTGCCCATCCTCACCTCTCCGCTCAGCTTTCGCGATCCACCTTGCCACATACTCGTCTGCCGGAGGTGAAATCTAGACCAAGTATCATGTGGTGTCATCAAGGGCTTACACACGACGGCCTGATTCAAACCTTCCTGGAACCCTGTAGCATTCTAGGTGTGTGTGTGTGTGTGTGTGTGTGTGTGTGTGTGTGTGTGTGTGTGTGTGTGTGTGTGTGTGTGTGTGTGCGCGTGTGTGTCCATGTGCGTGTGTGTGTGTGTGTGTGTGTGCATGCGTGCGTGCGTGCGTGCATGCGTGCGTCCGTGTCCTTTTTCTGTAACCTCTGGTAATATTTTATGTATACTTGCCTGGATATGCTGCTGGTAAAAATGCTCTGCTCTGGCTCTGACAATTTATGTTCTCTTTCCCTGCGATGTGTTTTAGGGTAATGCACATAGTGTATTATTTTCTGTAATTATTTATAAAAGTAAAACACTGAATGATTAACAGTTCAGTGTACGGCGAATGTAAAGTCGGCAACTCGGTGCATCGGTGCGCTAACTCAACTCACTCCCAATCTACTTGTCTACCCTGTCTGGGTGCTCGTCTTACTTAGGTTTACAATTTCCTTTCCACTTTGCGAGGGTGTTCCGAGGGTATAGTTTATTGGACTTCTAGGCGGTCCTTCAGACTTTTGACCTATGGCATAATGTAAAGTACATAACTTATTTAATCTACAACCAATCAGGGGTTATTTAATCTATGCTTAGTCAATCGTCATGGGATGTTTGAACACGTTTACACTATTTATTACTGCATCAGCTTTAATTTCATTTCATCCTGCTATTAACATTTTATCTCTTTTTCTATCATCCTTTCTTTATTTTTTATTATTTTTTTTATTTTTTCACACTTGACTTTCGTTCCAAGTGATATATTCGTCTTTGGCAGTCTTTCCTCTTTCATATTTCATTGGTATTCAGTTAGGTTTGCAGTTCTATAGTTTTTCACATATCCTTTTTATGGCTAAGCTTTTCCCGGAGTCTGTGGTATATGCTTTTGTATTCATCTAGTTGTATTTTACAGGGCCAGAGCAGCGCTCGCATGGCCCCGTCTCCATATCAACATTTATTTTATCATTCATATTTCATATTCTTATTTTATCATTTTATTATCCTATATCGATGAAATAGGTGTTCCGCAGACGAAAGATTGTTCTAAAGACAAATATCGATACATTATTACGTTCATGTTATATATTTGAACCTTATCTTTCAAGTAAAAGCATACATCCATCAATATTAGTAATAATGTTATATTGTCATTATGAATTCAGTTTTAGTGTCCCCTTAACAATTTTCTATATTTTTTTCTGCGTTTCCTTAATAGAGCTGCAGGAACGTGAAGATTAAGGAGCGTTGCAGGTGAGTGAGGTGCCTAGCTACCTCTATATATAGTACATGTACAGTATAAAGCAAAAAATCATTCACATGTATGTACGTAAGATCAAATACAAACGGTTCCTCGAATAACTCGATTCTGCTCTCTTATAGCAGTCTTAACCTATGAAAGATAAGGGATATATGTTTCTATGTAGGCCTTTGCAAGGATGGCAGCCAGGAAGGAGAGGGAAATATTTACACAAGATTGTCAGTGTTGCTCACACCCACTGTTAGGTTGTTGTGTTAAACAATTGATATAACACTCGTGAGATCTGTCTTGTTGAGTAAAAATCTCGAGGGAAGGTGGCGCAGGTGAGACCGCGGTCACAGTGCCCCTGGTGCACGCTGGTCTGCGGGAGGTTGACATCATAAATTATATAGCGTGCATCGCTTTGTTCAGTGGTAAGTAAGGACACGAGATAGGTTGTGATGGTGCGCAATAGGGAGCGTCACCTTCTAGCAAACTATAACTTATACATATATATATATATATATATATATATATATATATATATATATATATATATACAGTGGCGTAGCTAGAGGGGGGCGAGGGGGGCTATTGGAAATCTCCCCCCGGGCCAAAATGATAGGGTGGCCCCAAAATGCATCACTCAATCAGTGCTGATCTGCAGTGCTGAAAATAATTCAGCACGCAATCAGTGCTGAAAATAATTCAGCACTCAATCAGTGCTGAAAATAAATCGGATTAAAAAGGATTTATGGGCATTGAAAGAAGTCTCAGAAAGTGTTTAAATGCACCAAAATATATGTTCATTTTCCAAACAAAATTCCCGAACCCCCCCAGCTGGTAGGGCTCGCTTCACTCGCCCCGCCCCCAAACACCTGCAAACTTTAGAAGGGGTCCCTCCAGGAAGTAAGCCCCCTGGGCCCCAAAATGTCTAGCTACGCCCCTGTATATATATATATATATATACATATATATACATATATATACATATATATACATATATATACATATATATATACACATATATATACATGTGTGTGTGTGTGTGTGTGTGTGTGTGTGTGTGTGTGTGTGTGTGTGTGTGTGTGTGTGTGTGTGTGTGTGTGTGTGTGTGTGTGTGTGTGTGTGTGTGTGTGTGTTGTGTGTGTGTGTGTGTGTGTGTGTGTGTGTGTGTGTGTGTGTGTGTGTGTGTGTGTGGTGTGTGTGTGTGTGTGTGTGTGGTGTGTGTGGTGTTGTGTGTGTGTGTGTGTGTGTGTGTGTGTGTGTGTGTGTGTGTGTGTGTGTGTGTGTGTGTGTGTGTGTGTGTGTGTGTGTGTGTGTGTGTGTGTGTGTGTGTGTGTGTGTGTGTGTGTGGTGTGTGTGTGTGTGTGTGTGTGTGTGTGTGTGTGTGTGTGTGTGTGTGTGTGTGTGTGTGTGTGTGTGTGTGTGTGTGTGTGTGTTGTGTGTGTGTGTGTGTTGTGTGTGTGTGTGTGTGTGTGTGTGTGTGTGTGTGTGTGTGTGTGTGTGTGTGTGTGTGTGTGTGTGTGTGTGTGTTGTGTGTGTGTGTGTGTGTGTGTGTGTGTGTGTGTTGTGTGTGTGTGTGTGTGTGTGTGTGTGTGTGTGTGTGTGTGGTGTGGTGTGTGTGTGTGTGTGTGTGTGTGTGTGGGTGTGTGTGTGTGTGTGTGTGTGTGTGTGTGTGATATATTGAAAAGCAGTGACAGCAATCCTTTAGGCTGCGATCATCTCTTCATTTGGTACTTTTCATGTTCCTTTTGTAGTCTATCAGCCCGAGGCCAAATTTTGACCAATTGGTACCAGTCAGGGGGGCAAATTGCCATAGTGTTTTTTAGAACGTGCTAAATATCCAGTTTCAGAAAACGTATGATAGACCACTGGGTCTGGCAGATTTCTGTGAAAATGAGCTTACTTTTGTGACTATCCCATCACACAAATTTGCTAATATTCGAACTGTTTAAATCCTGCTGTTTATGGAACATATACATATATTTGATACGTTTTCTCGCGTATAAACAATTTTTTGCAGTTACATCAATAAACAAATGCATAATAAGTATTTTTATGTATGTTATTGACATTATATTTAGTCAATATGTTGAGTTTTGGCTTAAATATTGAGTATTGTAGTTGCTTATTTAATACCTATATTTAAGACTTATTGCTTGGAGCTTCACGGGAGGGTGACTGGCTACTGCACATGTCAGCCATCCTTCATATGATTTCATGATGTTTTGCATATGACAAAACCAACTATGCACGCTACCTCCCGGTGTACTATGGAATAATGTCCAATCTCGAAAAAGACACATTCTGGTGTATTCACATACTTCATGGAAGGTGGATTTAGTGTCCAGCTGGGATCTCACAATCCTTTTGGAAGAATACTGGTGAACCAAACGACAGAGGAGACAGTCAATAAAGACACCAAGACTCCTGGAGGTGTGAAAAAGTTCAGTTTGAAACAGGGTGCTGTGTCACGATACTACCTCACAGCTGAATATAGCTCAGGATTCCTACATCATTTGCGTGAAATGACACATTCAATGAAATCGGATATGCATCACACAGAACTGCAAAGTCCAAGAAGAGCAAAAGACGAGGCAGCAGTGACTACTGTCGTCAACACATTAGATAACTGGATCAACCCTTTTGAAAAGGACTGTGACATTGTCAATTTGTCGACCGCAACAATTGCCCCCGAGGACATTACAACCGATCCTCTCAAACCACATAATCTTGGACTCGCAGCTTACAATCAATACAAAGAAGATCGTCTTGGCACACAGCAACCAAAAGCAAAATTCCACGACCCAATCACGAAGTAAAAGCTCAAAACGTTCTCCGATTTGTCCAAAAGTGCCAGGAAGGTCACAGCAAGTGGCCAGGAAATAATTTTGCAGGCCGATAGGATGCTATTTGGAAAGATGATACTGATCACCCAAACGAGGAAGGAAATGAACATGAAGAATGTCTTATGTCATCCTCTAGGACTTCTGCCGTCGTCTCTTGCAACACCAGATGGAAAACCAAGAAAAAAAAATCTACCTTGGCTAAGGAATTACAGAAAAAACATACCTGTAGCTGATATGATCCCTGACCCTTCTGCAACCGAACTTGATGGAATGGCGTTAGTGCATCGAATAAAAGGTGACCAGAAGACGTTTGAACAACTTGCCACATCAATATTGGCACTGGCGTTGCATGAGGGAAACCACAGCCAAAGAATTGACATAGTCTTTGATGTATACAAAGAACACAGTATAAAGACTATGGAAAGGTCATCAAGATCCTCAGAACCTGGTGTACAGTTCAAGAACATCGTGTCTGGACAAATAGTTTGTCAATGGAGGAAATTTATGTCAAACTCAACGACCAAAACACACCTTGTAGAGCTTTTTGCTTACTAAATGGATGCAGCCTCATTACAGTCAGTCACTTGGAAACAAAATACTTTTCGTTACCTGTGGAAGCAGGTGCTACATACTGAAATCAGATCAGGAAAGGCAGGAAGTACCATAACTTGACACAAGTCAGGAAGAAGCTGATACACGCATGATACTACATGCAGCTCACGCAGCTAATCATGACATGGAAGCTGTGGTCATATGTGCAGATGACACTGATGTATTCCTGCTTGCTGTCAGCTTTTGTGAACAAATACAAGCAAAGTGGTTCGTGAAGTCAGGAAATGAAGCACGTGCAACATATGTTGATGTTGGAAAGGTAGCTACGACGTGGGGTCCAGATGTATGCAATGGCCTGCTCGGCCTACATGCCTTTACTGGCTGTAACTCAGTCAGCGCCTTCGCAAGCAAAGGGAAGATTTCAGGACTGAGGGTATTTCCAAGGATTCAGCAATTCAAGCAGCCTTCAAGAACCTAGGCCAAGATTGGTTTGTGTCACCAGATCTTTTCACCATGTTGCAGAACTTTACTTGTACACTTTATGGTTGTAAGTTAAAGGATCCAACTGTTAATGATTTACGATACATGCTGTTCAGCAGCAGGAAAGGTGAACTGGAATCGTTCCAACTACCCCCGTGCTCGGACTGTTCGTTCAAGTTCAAGCACTCTCAGAGGGCAAACTACCAGACAGCAATCTGGAAGAGAAGCATCATCAGAGAAACTAACATTCCAAGTCCTGGTGGGTATGGATGGACACTGGATGCACAGTCCATTTATATTGATTGGATGGACTCCTGTCCAGAGTTGACTCCTGTCGGAGCAAGGCCGCCTGCTCCGGAGTGCGTGCTGGAACTGTTGTCCTGCAAATGCAAGAGGGTTTGCAAAGCTAGGGACTGCCCATATATGATCAACGGATTGAGGTGCTCAGAGATGTGTCAGTTACAAGGATGCTCAAACCAAGCAATGGATGCTGCCTCAGACGACACAGATGACAACACTAGTCACAGTGAAAGCCTTGATGAAGACGAAGATGATTATTGAATCAATTGTGAACACTTCAAATTATGCTACAGTGTTATATGCCAACTTCATTATTGATAGTCGTGTACTACTATGTGTGTGTTTTTGTGTATGTAGACTAATATGTGTGTTAAAGGGGGATGGAATTGATTGTGCATGTGTGCTGTACATGATAGTGTGATATTATCAGGAGATGACGACGACGATGATGATGATGATGATGATATCTGTAAAACCTGATTTGCCAATGGAAATAAACAAGTATAATGTAACAATATTGAATTATGGCTATATATTATACTAGCCGCAAAGCCGCCCTCCGGGCGGACTTTTTGGCTAGCTCCTGCGGAGGGCTATTGGTGTTTGTCTGTGTTTGGTGGGCCTTCGGCCCACCAAACACGGACTCTCCAGATAGCCCCTTCTAACTTTCCTGAAATCATGGATGTAGAAATGTATGTATTACCCCCACCCATTCACTCACCCATTACCCATCAACCCCCACCCATTCACTCACCCATTACCCATCACCCCCCACCCATTCACTCACCCATTACCCATCACCACACACCCATTCACTCACCCATTACCCATCACCCCCCACCTATTCCCTCACCCATCACCCATCACCCCAACCCATCACCCCCCACCCATTCACTCACCCATCACCCCACACCCATTACCCATCACCCCACCCATTCACTCACCCATTACCCATCACCCTACATCAAGGTTTCCTCAAAATTTTCGCAACCCACTTTTTTTTTCTCACAATTATCGCTAATAGGCTGCTAAAAAAAAAAAAAAAGTGATCGGATCATCTCAAAATTTGGCTTAAAACCTTCCCCTGGTAAACCCGGTTCCAAAAAATTTTCTTTATGAGGTGATTGCGCCACGGGGGGCGGAACCTATACCAGACACACACCACAACACCACACACACACACACACAGACAGACAGACAACAGCACACTTTCGCTTAAAATTACCATTACCCATCACCCCCACCTATTCCCTCACCCATAAACCCATCACCCCCAACCCATCACCCCCACCCTTTCCCACTCACCCATCACCCCACCCCACCCATTACCCCACCCATCACTCACCCATTACCCATCACCCACATCAAGGTTTCCTCAATTCTCGCAACCCCCTTTTTTTTCACAATTATCGCTAATAGGCTGCTAAAAAAAAAAAAAAAGTGATCGGATCATCTCATAAATTGGGCTTAAAACCTTCCCCTGGTCAACCGGTTCCAAAAATGTGCCATATGAGGTGATTGCGCCACGGGGGGCGGACCTAACCAGACACACACACACACAGACAGACAGACAGACAGACACACTTTCGCTTATATTTACCATTACCCATCACCCCCAAACCTATCCCTCACCCATCACCCATCACCCCCAACCCATCACCCCCACCCATTCACTCACCCATCACCCCCACACCCATTACCATCACCCCACCCATTCACTCACCCATTACCCATCACCCTACATCAAGGTTTCCTCAATTCTCGCAACCCTTTTTTTTCACAATTATCGCTAATAGGCTGCAAAAAAAAAAAAAAAAAAAAAAAAAGTGATCGGATAATCTCATAAATGGGCTTAAAAACCTTCCCTGGTCAACCCCGTGTTACCAAAAATGTTTCATATGAGGTGATTGCGCCACGGGGCGAACCTATACCGGGAAAAACACACACGCACACACACACAACAGACACCCCCTCGACAGACAGACAGACACACTTTCGCTTATATTTACCTTTACCCATCACTCCCCAAACCTATCTCCCTCACCCAATCACCAATCACCCCCAACCCATCACCCCCCACCCAATCACCCCACACCCATTACCATCACCCACCATTCACTCACCCATTACCATCACCCTACATCAAGGCTTCCTCAATTCTCGCAACCCACTTTTTTTTTTCACAATTATCGCTAATAGGTGCTAAAAAAAAAAAAAAAAAAAAAAATGATCGAACATCTCATAAGTGGGCTTATGACCTTCCCCTGGTCAAACCGGTTCCAAAAATGTGCCATATGAGGTGATTGCGCCACGGGGGCGGGAACCTATACCACACACACACACACACAGACAGACAGACAGACACGACAGACAGACAGACAGACAGACAGACAGACGACACATTTCGCTTATATTATTAAATTACCCATCACCCCACACTATTCCCTCACCCATCACCCATCACCCCAACCCATCACCCCAACCATCACTCACCATCACCCCACACCCATTACCCCACCCATTCACTCACCCATTACCCATCACCCTACATCAAGGTTTCCTCAATTCTCGCAACCCCCTTTTTTTTCACAATTATCGCTAATAGGCTGCTAAAAAAAAAAAAAAGTGATCGGATCATCTCATAATTGGGCTTAAAACCTTCCTCTGGTCAACCCGTTCCAAAAATGTGCCATATGAGGTGATTGCGCCACGGGGGGCGGAACCTATACCAGACACACACACACACACACACACAGACAGACAGACAGACAGACACACTTTCGCTTATATTTACCATTACCCATCACCCCCCACCTATTCCCTCACCCATCACCCATCACCCCAACCCATCACCCCCCACCCATTCACTCACCCATCACCCCACACCCATTACCCATCACCCCACCCATTCACTCACCCATTACCCATCACCCTACATCAAGGTTTCCTCAATTCTCGCAACCCACTTTTTTTTCACAATTATCGCTAATAGGCTGCTAAAAAATAAAAATAAAATAAAAGTGATCGGATCATCTCATAAATGGGCTTAAAACCTTCCCCTGGTCAACCCGGTTCCAAAAATGTTTCATATGAGGTGATTGCGCCACAGGGGGCGGAACCTATACCAGACACACACACGCACACACACACACACACACACAGACAGACAGACAGACAGACACACTTTCGCTTATATTTACCATTACCCATCACTCCCCACCTATTCCCTCACCCATCACCCATCACCCCCAACCCATCACCCCCCACCCATTCACTCACCCATCACCCCACACCCATTACCCATCACCCCACCCATTCACTCACCCATTACCCATCACCCTACATCAAGGCTTCCTCAATTCTCGCAACCCACTTTTTTTTTTCACAATTATCGCTAATAGGCTGCTAAAAAAAAAAAAAAAAAAAAAATGATCGAATCATCTCATAAGTGGGCTTATGACCTTCCCCTGGTCAACCCGGTTCCAAAAATGTGCCATATGAGGTGATTGCGCCACGGGGGGCGGAACCTATACCACACACACACACACACAGACAGACAGACAGACAGACAGACAGACAGACAGACAGACAGACAGACAGACACACTTTCGCTTATATTATTATAGATGTGAAAAAGCGCTGATTTTTTTTGACAGGGTAACATGTGGCATATGGTTCTATTTCTATAGAAAGCTGCAAGACTGAGAGGTCTATCATACTTTTTCTCAATGTACAAGGACCAGACATTAAAAAAAAACAGCCAGAATTTGTCCCCCTAACTGGTACCAATAAGTGTATCGGGCTGATAGACTATTGTGTCTCATCTGAGTCAGTCCAATCTGACCTGTTGTAGCGATCATACCTTGAATTTACGAGCTTCACAAACAAAACTTCCCAGTGGTGGTACCAGCTACTCTACAAATGGATACTTCAACTCTGAAAACACTACTCGCTGCACAAGAGCAAGCTTATCGTAGAGTGATGGAGCTTTTTATAAAACAAGCCAACGAAAAAGTGCATTCACAACAAACAACTGTGACTGAACTAGCAGCTAGCTTGGAATACACACAAAGAGAGGTTGCACTCTGAAGCAACAAGTGAAACACTTGGAGCGAGAAAAGAAGACCGAAGAAGAAGAAATACAAAAGTTGACTGAAGAAACTGGCAAGAAGAACCAGGTAATAACAAACTTTTTAAGAACGATGTAGAGTAACTACCAAGAATATTATAGTATAATATTCTTGTCGTAATAATCCTCAAATATTCGGTCGGGGCTTAAATGTTTACTGCTGCGGCCAGGGCTCGTCACGGGGTATTACCACAGGGTGACTGAAGGAGCGACGTCTGTACAGTATTTTGTACTGGTGGTGAATGGTAACTCTTATGCAGGTATCTGGCAACCTGACATTTCTTGGGTCTGGGCAAAGACTACTGTATACTGGAATTACTTTTCAGTTTGGGCTATTTCTAGTGGAGGCTGATCGGCAAAGTAAACAAGTGTTCCATGAAAACCGTATAATATGGTTTATCAGTATAAATGATACACTGTTATCTTCGTAAATGTTTGTTCTATAATATTATCAAATAAAAAATGGTAAAACACACTAAAGAAATGCCATTATGAGACTGAATAAATATGCATGAATTCATTTAAACTTCGCCACTTAATATTTTGAGAGACAACTTATAAATTGGAGCATTTCAGTAGAAGCGGTATTTTATTAGCTTTCTTTTGATATATTTTGTTTTATGATAAATCAATTAGCACCATGCATAAATTAGCATTAACTAAATAAATAAGATCATCAATCGGATCGGCAAGGTAAAAAAAAGTGTTCCATGAATATATCTATCAATATCATCATTAACATTAATTAATATTATCATTATCATAAAGCTTTTCATTATCGTATTTACCACCAAAATGATTATCCCCATTATCACAATCATAATCATAAATATCATCAAGGAAAATATATGGTCTTGTGCCTTCATTAATACGCCTTCTCGCTTGTCACTAGTTTTTAATGAAGGTAATGAACCGTGAGCCCAAAGCTGTATACCCATCCGTAAACAAGGTTGCAGTGTACAATACACACACAGTCTTCCCCCTCACGGACAGCACCGCGGCACTGTACACCTGTGTGTGTACGTACGTGCGTGTGTTAATCCCTCAGTTGATTGCGTTGGACAGTCATCAGTACATATTCATGCTCTTATGACGTTTTTTGCCAATATTGCTAGCTTAAATCACTGTTTTAAATCGCCGTCCCTCCCTCCCTCCCTCCCTCTCTCTTCCTTCCCTTCCATCCACTCATATCCATCTCCACCCATTTTTTATTTGTTAATTATCTCCTCCTCCTCTCTCTCTGCACTCCATTATTCACACCTGTACACTCGGCACCATGATGCGCCACGGGTCACTTCACACCTGTTGAGATTAACCTGCATAATGAAGTGGTCGATGCCGCTAACAGTATGATCCGCTAGAGTGCTGGGAGAGAGAAAAAGAGAGAGAGAGAGAGAGAAAGATTTTAACCACAAAAGGATAACTAAGCAATGAGCAGTCACCTCGTCATGGTGTAGTGGCTAGCGTACCTGGCTACGAATCTGCGGGCCCTGGTTCGAATCAGGGCCAGTGCAAGTCGGCAACCAGCCAAAACAGCTGTTATTCCTCCCTTTCGAGGTTGATTAATGGATACCTGGGGAAACCTGGGGAAGGTAACTGTGGTAATCTGGATGGCACACTAGCCCTTTGTCCCAGGCTAACGGGTCCTCACCCACCACAGGCTCAAGGGCTAATGCTACGGAAATGCGCACCGAAGGCCACGCACAGCATACCGTATGCCCCCATCTTTACCTTTTACCTTTTAATAAGCACAGACGTAAAGGAGGGTCAGCGCACCAATCCTCTCCCTTGTTTACCGCTCAACCCTGCCCCTCCACTCACCGCCCTACCCCCATTCCGTCCGCCATTACTGCACATCACACTCCCTCCCCACATCCTTTTCATCTTCGTGCATCACCCAATTCTGCGCCACCCCAACCATGATTAACGAAAAAAACACTTTCCAACATAACTAATAAACTATGGGTTATCAATTCATTACCATGGGGAAAAATAACTTCACACACTCATACTATAACGTCCTAATCTATCACAGTAATTATCATTGGGTTTGAGAGTGATGAAGTCTAAGAAAAATAGATCAATCATTACAGGAAGTGAGTCATTAAGTAAGTCAATGTGGTATTTTCAAAATAAATCGCAAAATAAAGCAAACTTAACCTTTTTGTCATATAATTAACTTAACTCATAACACATATAGTCTATATTACTCTCTACACTCTATAGTCTCATATTATCATCATGCCCTATAATTCTTGGGAGGGAGAAAAAAAAATCTTATCATGTAAGGGTGAGACTGACCAAAAAAAAGCTTGTTTCATAGCTATTGACCAAACACGAGGCCATTAAGCCAGACATTATTTTTTCTTACATCACAAAAAGGACTGGCCGAGGACGACAAAAAAGTTACAAAAAGCCTGCTAGGTGTCAGTCGCCATATAAAAGTAGGATAATAAAGAAAGGAGGTTGGATCAATTTCGTTCGGGAGATGTTTTGATTCTTCACTCTTTTAAAAAAATATTCGGAAGTCCAAGATAGTTCCAGAGTTTATCAGTGAAATGGATAAAAGAGTGAAGATACTGATTAACTCGTGCATTAGTAAGATGGACAGAGTAGGGATGAGAATGAGTAGAAAGTGTTGTGCAGCAAGGCCGCGGAAGGGGAGAAGGCATGCAGTTAGCAAGTTCAAAGGAGCATTTATCATGAAAATAACGGTAGAAGATAGCAAGAGAAGCAACTTTGCGGCTGTGATTTAAAGATTGAAGACAGTCAGTCAGAGGATGGGAGTTGATGAGACGAAAAGCTTTTTACTCTGCCCTGTTTATGAGAGATGTATGAGTGGATCCCCCCGAAACGTGAAAGGCATACTCCATACATGGGCGGATAAGGCCTGTACAGAGTAAGCAGCTAGGAGGGTGAAAAAAGAACGCAAACGCCACAGGCACCTAACTTCTTAAAAACTGATTTAGCAAGAGATGAAATATGAAATCTTCACTTCAGATTTTTAGTAAAGGATCGTTCAAGAATGTTCATTGTGGAAGAGTGAGACTATAATGTCATTGAAGAAAATGATATAGTTGTCTGGAAGGTTATGTCAAGCAGATAGGGGAACAAATTGGGTTTTAGAGGCATTGAACAAAAGAAGGTTTGCTTTGGCCCCATTCAAAAACTAGGTAAAAATCAGAAGTTCGGCGCTCTGTGGCATCTATCCATAAATCACTTAGTTCCTGTTGAGTTGGATGTCTAATGATAACGTTAAAAATGCCGGGTAGAATCAACAGCGTAGGAGTGGATAGGGCATTGCGTTAGAATTAGATCATTAATGAATAACATGAAGCGAGTGGATGATAGTACATAACCCTGAGGAACAGCACTATTGATAGACTTAGGAGAAAAACAAATGACCGTCTACAGTAGCTCCAATAGAACGGTTTGAAAGGAAACTTGAGATGAAGGTGCAATGAGAAGAATAGCAGACGCAAGGGGGTAGTTTGGAAATTTAAGATTTGTGCCAGATTCTTATCAAAAGCTTTTGTTAAGTCAAAGGCAACATTAAATGTTTCACCGAAACCCCTAAAGGAGGATGACCAAGATTCAGGTAGGAAAGCTAGATGATCGCCAGTAGATCGGTAATACCGTACCGGACACACCAGTTTCGTACACACCAGTGTACGAAAACCGTACTGATAATCAGATAGAAGATTATGAACAGATATATGCTTAAGAATCTTCTTATTAAGGATAAATTCAAAATGTTTAGAATGGCTAGAAGTCGAGGCTATGCGACAGTAGTTTGAAGGATTAGAGCGGTCACCCTTCTTAGGAACAGGATGAATGTGAGCAAACCTCATCCAGCAAGAAGGAAAGGGTGAAGTAAATATATAAAGAATGGACGATAAAGATAAGATAGATAAAGTTTGACGAAGCAGGGTGCAAGCACAGAAGCAGTTTCTGAGAATAATAGGAGGGGGACTGTCAGGGACTGGGAGTGCTGTGAATGGTGGGGGAGGTGTATCCAGCTTCTTTCCTGTGAATACAGGAGTGATACAAGGGTGCGTCCTTGCCCCATCACTTTTCAACACTTGTATGGACTGGGTATTTGACAAATTTGTAGATCAAAGTGATTGGGGAGGGTACCTGGAACTGTCGCCGAACGGAACTCTCGCCGCCGTCGGCTAGGGTTCCTATTATTGATATTGCAGACCCAATATATATATTTAAATCATGTTTTACCCGTGTTTCTACATTCAGGGATGAAATACCAACTATATATTGATCAGTTAGGTTAAATTAGGTGCCACTGTCCAGGTTAGGTTAAAATTTCCACGTCGGCGAGAGTTCTCGGTTGGTGTTTCGGCGAGAATTCCCATCGGCGACAGTTCCATAAACCTTGTGGAGCATCCATCTCTCAACAACACCAAGAACACTGATCTAGTTTTCTTCGATGATGCAGTAATCTTTGCTAAGTCGCTGGAGATACTGGTGATGGCTCTCGAGGCGCTGCACGAAGAGGCAAAGCCTTTGGACTCAAGATCAAAGTCCAGGTGTTTGGAAGCTTACTAGATGAAACAGTACAGTCTGTTTATGCGTGCGGCGAGGACATTGATCTTGGAAAGTATTACATACCTTGGTAGCGCAGTCCATAATGATGACAGGTCACATCAAGAAGTCTTACGGAGGATTGGCATTGCCCATAGTGTTATGGACTCGCTCAGCATGAGTACTTGGCGTTGTCGGTACCTGTGCAGGAGGACAAAGATCCGGATCTTCAAGTCGCTTGTGATCCCTGTCATACTCAATGGTTCTGAGACCTGGACACTAAATAGCGACTTCAAGAGGCGAATCGATGCCTTTGGTAATAAGTGTCATCGCAAAATCATAGGGTATCGCTGGAATGATGAAGTGTCAAATCAAGTATTGCACCGTGAGACTGAATCTAGGCCTATTACCTGCATAGTGCGTCAGCGCCAAATTCGGCTACATGGGCATGTGGCACGCTACCCTGAAACCGATCCTTCCCAACGGGTTGTAATTGTAACAGCCAATCCGGCGTGAAGGAGGCCAAGAGGGCACCCACAAGGCTCGTGGCTGGATCAAGTTATGTTTCCTGTCGAGAGTTGGTTGGTATAGGAAGGGAGCCTGCATGGGGATTCGCGCGTGGTGATCTCTGGGAGTGGCTTCGTAGGGTTTGCGAGGCGACGCGCCCCAGGCGTATGGAATAAATGATTGATTGTTAGGACCGTAAGCCCTCTCTGATGATCAAGGCCAGAGAGGGCAGAGAAAATATAATTACGAAAGATCTTAATAACAGGCACAATATTGTCAGAGAGTGGAGGATAAGGAGGAACAAGCCCTTCATCAATCAGAGTGGAATTTTGAGCAAAGGTTTGAGTAAAGAGTTCAGCTTTAGAAACAGATGAGACAGTTGGAGAAGCATAGGAGGGAAAGATGATGTAGACAAATTGTTAGAGATGTATTTTTCAAGGTGCCAGAAGTCACGAGAGGAGTTTGATCCAGAAAGATATTAATATTTTCTGTGAATAAAGGATTTTTTGGCAAGTTGAAGAAGGCATTTGGCATGATTATGGGGATAAATATAAAGACCATGCGTTTCAGGAGATGGATGGTTGCAATACCGTTTGCAAGCCGCCTCTCTATCTTGGACACCACGACAACAAGCTAGGTTAAGCCAAGTTTAACGAGCTTTAGAATTAGAGAAAGTGTATGGAATGTATGTTTCCATGCAAGATGCCTCAGTTATGCGCTCTACACAAAGAGATGGGTCTCTGATACGGAAGCAAATATCATTCCATGGAAAGGAAGGAGAGGTGATGTTCAACAGATTGGTAGTTAGATCTAAGACCGCGAATGTTGCAAATTTTAGATAGATAAATTTAGAGGAAGCATCGAGACACTTCGAGTCGTCATCATTATGTAGATCGGTCCGGCTCCTTCTATTTGTGGTCTCCTCCCAGTTAGTGACTCCGAGGCAGGGTGTGAAAACACCATTTTGAAAGTTTTGAGTGAACAAGGTGTAGGGATGTAATAAGATACATGTAGTGTAGTGTTAGGGGGGAGAGGGAGAGAGAGAGAGAGAGAGAGAGAGAGAGAGAGAGAGAGAGAGAGAGAGAGAGAGAGGAGAGAGAGAGAGAGAGAGAGAGAGAGAGAGAGAGAGAGAGAGAGAGAGAGAGAGAGAAGAGGGGAGAGAGAGAGAGAGAGAGAGAGAGAGAGAGAGAGAGAGAGAGAGAAGATAAGATAAGATACTTTGATCCTATCTAGACACTTTGCAAGTACCAACTACAAGGTTATTGACTATACAAAGCGCCACCACACCAGGACGAACTTGGTGGACTCGAACCGCTGACCGAATGCAGGGTCTCTACACACGGACCGCGCGCGCGAGAGAGAGAGAAAGAGAAAGAGAAAGAGAAAGAGAAAGAGAAAGAGAAAGAGAGAGAGAGAGAGAGAGAGAGAGAGAGAGAGAGAGAGAGAGAGAGAGAGAGAGAGAGAGAGAGAGAGAAAAAAAAAAAAAAAAAGAGAAAGAGAAAGAAAGAAAAAAAAAAAAAAAATGGAAGAAAAAAGAAAGGAAGGAATAAATGAGAGATGAATAGGTGAAATCGCAGAAAAAAAAGAGAAAAAGGGAAAAAGACTTTTGGCGGCCATGAAGATAGATAAGAGAAAGAAGAGACTATGTAAAAAAGAGACATGGAGCCATAAAGAATAACACAAAGATAAACTTCCAACTTTCCCAAGGCACGTCTAATTACCAAGCGTTTCATTAACCACACTAATGATCCAACAACAGATAGTGAAGCTGGCGCCCCTGGCTTTCATTTATCCTTACTTCCATTGTTTCATATCATTATTTTCTTAGGGCGCGGAAAGACGAGTGGTGCGTCAACAGGATAGGCAAGGGCGCGTAGAGATAAGCACTTCCAAGAACCTTGAGCTGGAATGGTGGAAGTGGGACCATGTGGACAAGGAAAGATATAATATTGGGAAAAAGAGGTGGAGTTGGAGTAATTTAACCAATGAGAGGAAGGTGGTGGTGGGTGATATATGGGTAGTGGGGAGAGAGGTGGGGATATTTGGGGTGTGAAGCTTCAGCCCCCCAGCCGTAAGAGGATGTTCCAGGGTCACTCTTTTGTCTATTTTGTGTACTTTCTCGTCAGGGTAATTTTTTCATTCTAGTTTTCTTTCTGACATTATTTTTATTTACCTCTTCTCTATTCGCACCTAGTCTCTTGAATTCCCCTTGAACGCACCTAGTCTCTTGAATTTATTGCGATTTTTCTTTCTTCCCTTCGTTGGGTCCGTATGAATTTATGACAGTATTTTTTTTCTTATGCATTACTCTCTTAACTTGTCATTCTTCTTCATGAATAAAAAAAACACTGATTCTCCCACATATACAAGTCATTTTTTCTTTCTTTTCTCTCTCCTTCGCCCAAATTTCATCGTCATCAGCCTCTTTAATTTCACATATATGTTATTCATGATTCCTCAAAATTTGTATGCGCTTTTCCCTATTTTTTTTTATATTTCCTCGAAGGGGTGAGAGTGAAGGGGGAACAGATGAATTGAGAGCATGGATGTGATGGAGCTGTGAGGAGAAGAGAAAATAGAACGGGAAGGGAGGGAAGTGCGGGCATAAGGATGGGGTGAAAGGGAATGCACCGGTAGAGCGCATAGGAGGGGTTGGGTGTGTCGGGACGGGAGGTGGAAGAGGCGGGCTGGTAAAGGGATGGTATCGTAACACGCCCGGGCCGCCTCCACTGATTGGTAAGTATAGTTGATAAGTCAGGATTAAGGTCCTGGCCTTCCAGGCCAGCGGGGTGTCTAGGGTCGCCCTGCATCATGGAGGTGGTGACCAGCCTCTGCCCTCCTCCTACAGTCATATATCACGCCTTTCCTACATTCACGCCTCGCAAGATCTGCCCACAGCCTATATCATAATGGATTTCCTCGCACGTAGCAACGATCTTGTCCTATGAATCATGTTGACCGCTCCAGACCGAAGCTACACACTGAAAACAGCCCTCCACAAAATTGGTACTTTCGCGATATTTTGGACACTAACACGCAACAGCTAGTCGCCAGGGCAAGTGTGAACACCTGGAGATTTCCTTTTAAACGGGAAACTGAGGCAAGAATTCGGGAGGAATGAGGTATTCGACATAAAGGGTAGGCGAGACCAGCTGAGCCAAGATGGCGACCCCCACTCCTGATGTAAACAAAGATGCCCAAGGTAGTGATGATATCTTCCCATTCACAATATGTCAGAAACATTGTACCACTGGTATTAAATGTAATAATTGCAACATGTAGAGTCACTACCTGTGTTCAGAAATGCCAACATACTGCATTATTGCACTCACCAACTCAAGCAAGGGTGAGGATGAAACACACTCTGGGTTTCTTGTCTCTTGTTGCAGTGTACGCTCCTACCGAGATGCGTATAACTGAAGAGAAGGAGATGTTCTACGCCAAACTTGACTCTGTATTAGACCAGTGTCCTCCTCGGGACACACTCATTGTCTTGGGCGACTTCAATGCTACTACTGGCACTGTGAGAGATGGCTACGAGTTGTGTGTTGGTCCCCATGGCTCCGGTACCAGAAACACCAACAGTTCTCTGCTTCTGAACTTTGCAAGGTCCAGAAGGTTGAGAATTGCAGGTTCTTGGTATCAGAGACCAGAGCTGCACCGCTGGACATGGTATAGTAATGCCGGAGGGGTAGCTAAGGAGATCGACCACATCCTCGTTAGTACTCGTTGGAGGATCCTCCAGGACTGCAGGGTTTACCGGAGTGCTGAGTTCTTTGGAACAGATCACAGACTTGTTGTTGCTACACTTAAGCTTCATGTCAAGTCCAGAAGAATCTCAAGAGGTAACCATACTGTGTTTCATCTTGAGAAACTGAAGGACTTGACATGTGCTCATGAGTATGCGGTGGCAGTCTCAAATCGGTTTGATGTGCTCGGTGCTCTCGAGGATCCTGTAGAATTGTGGGATACCTTCAAACGTGAAACTCTACAGGCTGCCAAGGAGTGTATTGGGGAGCGCCCGAGGTCAAGGCGTGGTTTTGTCTCGACGGAGACGCTGGAGAAAATCGAGGAGAGTCGCGCTGCCAGGCTGGCTGGGAACCGGGACCAGCACAGGGCTCTGTCACGCCGGACTAGAACCCTCCTGAGGGGAGACAAGGAGAGGTATGTCAGGAGTCTCGCTGAGGATGTCGAGGGTCATTTGAACGCTAATGACCTCCGACCCGCCTACCGAGCCCTGAAGAAGCTCCGTTCCAAGTCTCCTTCTCGAGCGAGTGCTATTCGAACAGCAGATGGGCGCCTCGTGTCGGACATGGATGGGCAGATGGCTCGTTGGGCTGAGTACTTTGGGCAGTTGTTCACGGTGGACCCTCCAACTGAGCAGCTTCACACCACTGGGTTACAGGCAGTGGATGCCGATCCTCCCATTGACGAAACCGCACCCTCTCTTGACGAAGTCAGAGAGGCTGTAGCAAAGTTGAAGGGTGGAAAGGCAGCTGGTGTTTGTAATATCAGTGCGGAGCTCCTCAAAGCTGGGGGTGAGGCCATGATCCGCGGGTTGCATGCTGTCCTGACTGCCGTGTGGCAATCAGGTACCATTCCTCCTGACTGGAAAAGGGGGCTGGTCGTCCCTATCTGGAAAGGGAAAGGGGACCGTCAGGACTGCAACAATTACCGCGGTATTACACTGCTCAGCGTACCAGGCAAGGTGCTTGCCCATCTATTGCTGACACGAATTCGCAGTCATCTGGTGAAGCATCAGAGACCTCAGCAGTCTGGGTTCACGCCTGGTAAGTCAACAACGGACCGTATCCTAGCGCTTTGTGTCCTGGTGGAACGCCGACGTGAGTTTCGACAGGGGATGCTTGCAGCCTATGTTGATCTCAAGAAGGCGTTTGACTCAGTGCATCGTGAGTCACTCTGGGATCTTCTGCGACTTCGAGGGATTCCTGCAAGGACTATTGGTTTGATAACTGGTCTGTATTCTGGGACTGAGAGTGCTGTGAAGTGTGGGGCAGGTGTATCCAGCTTCTTTCCTGTGAATACAGGAGTGAGGCAAGGGTGCGTCCTTGCCCCATCACTTTTCAACGCTTGTATGGACTGGGTATTGGACAAGGTTGTAGATCAAAGTGATTGTGGAGCATCCGTCGGCAACACCAAGATCACTGATCTTGTTTTTGCCGATGATGCAGTAATCTTTGCTGAGTCGCTGGAGGTCCTGGTGATGGCTCTCGAGGCGCTGCACTAGGAGGCAAAGCCTTTGGGACTTGAGGTCTCCTAGCCCAAGACCAAGGTCCAGGTATTTGGAGACTTACTAGATGAAGCAGTACAGTCTGTTCATGCGTGTGGCGAGGACATTGAGATCTTGGAAAGTTTTACATATCTTGGTAGCGCAGTCCATAATGACGGCGGGTCACGTCAAGAAGTCTTACGGCGGATTGGCATAGCCCACGGTGTTTAGCGCTCAGTGGGAGTATTTGGCGTTGTCGGTACCTGTGCAGGAGGACAAAGATCCGGATCTTCAAGTCGCTTGTGATCCCCGTCTTACTCTATGGTTGTGAGACATGGACACTAAATAGTGACTTGAAGAGACGAATCAATGCCTTTGGTAATAAGTGTCTTCGCAGAATCATGGGGTATCGCTGGGATGATTACGTGTCAAATCAGCGATTGCACCGTGAGACTGAATCGAGGCCTATTACCTGCATAGTCCGTCACCGCCAACTTCGGCTATATGGGCATGTGGCACGCTACCCTGAAACCGATCCTTCCCATCGGGTTGTATCTGTAAAAGACAATCCGGCGTGGAAGAGGCCAAGGGGGCGCCCCCAAGGCTCGTGGCGGGGGCAAGCTGATGTTTCTTGTCGAGAGCTGCTTGGTATGGGAAAGGTGCCTGCATGGGAACTCGCGCGTGGTGATCCCCGGGAGTGGCGTCGTAGGGTGGGCGAGGCGACGCGCCCCCCGGCGTATGCCCCCAATGATTGATTGATTGATTGAACTCAAGCAGGAGGTTTACCTGCCAGCCATGTGCTAGGCTAAGTTACACTGACTATGACCCTAAGGCAGTAGATATTGAGGACTGCAAACAAAATGAACTATTACAGAAATCAGTGACAGGCTCTCAGGACCCCGAAACAACTGTTGCAATCTCTGATGTCCCAGGCGGGACATCAAAGAGAGAATCTGAAGTTGACCTGGACAGAATCTCATCACAGGAGTCAAGGAATACACCTAATCATGCTAGCCCACCAAGCCAGGCGGTGGATATACCAGACTTAACCTTACCACCAGGACAGGCTGAGACAGGGCTGTCTCCGGTGGACTCACAGCCACCTGAGGACAACACTCACCAACAAGCAAGGTATAAAAAGGTAACAATATGCAGTTTTTACCGTAAAAATATGTGCAAACAAGGGCTACAAGGACAAAAGTGTAGATACCCAAAACCTTGTGCTACATTCATGAAGCATAGACTGGATGAAAACCTTGGCTGTACTCTGGGGTGGAAATGCAGTGACTATCATCCTCTTGTATGTAGGTCATCACTAGATACAAGATAATGCAAACGTAGAGAGTGCAAATACCCACACATAAAAGGAACTAAAAGACCAAGCAACCAGTACCCCTGATCAACCCAGCAAAGAAATCAGAGGGAAGCCAGAGGAGAGCAACATACACATAGAAACGCTCCACCCCTTGAACACTACAGGCAAGATGCCCAAAGGCCCAATGAGCCCCCTCCTCAGGTATGGAACAATGCAAGTGGCCCCAACACTTATATAAATAAGAATAACCCCACCATGGGCGTACAGCAAAATGTAGACCAGGGTATTTTTTAGAGCACATGGTGGAGAATCTACTGGACATGGAGAAACACTTTCAAGTCCACAATTAACCGTCTAGTTACTAGTAGAACAAATAGACAGACTGGAAACGAGGCAGAGAGGGGGCTGCAGTCTCCAACACTAAGAGTATATATACTGGAAATATCAGGGGCCTTTATCCAAACTGCAATCAGACAAAAGTCCCAATGATTAAAGAGTTAGCAGAGGCAGAAAACTTTCTCTTTATGGCCTTCACAGAAACTCACCTACACGTACAATATCACCTGGATGCGGAAGTGAAAATAGAAAACTACACACTCATCAGACAGGATAGAGAAAGAAGAATTCATGAAGGAGTGGCAGTGTATATAACACAAGAGGTAGCAGCCAGTGCAGAAGTACTTGTATCTTTCTCAAATGGTACAACAGAAATGCTGGCAGTATTTATCAAAGATCTTAACCTGGTAACAACAATAATATACAGGCCAGGCTAATACTAGTGTTAACGCTTTTCAAGAGATCACAACCAAACTCCGCAACCTTCTAGAAGATCCTCCAAATTAATCTAAAATATTTTTAATATTGGGGGATTTTAATCTGCCTCATATTAGCTGGCCCTCCATGAACATCGCAGGTAGTATACCAGAAGAAAAGGGCCAAGCGGTGCAGTTAACCTCACTTATGGAAGATTATTTTTTACACCAACTCATAATGGAGCCCACAAGAGGGAACATTATATTGGACCTCATCTCATCATCAGCAACAGCTATGACTGCCTCTACTCCTATGACATTGTGAAGACGGTGATGTCAGACCATAACCTCATTCATGCAAGGGCCAACATCAGAAATATTCCCACGAGAAACACAACACCCCAGTCAGGAATGATAGACTCTTTCCATGCATTTAATTTTTATGGAAGAAACATTGACTGGGATAAAGTCAGAAAAGAACTGGATGGCATAAATTGGGATAACATCTTCAATGGAATGGAAGCCCACGAGATGTACGAAGTACTCTCCAGCAAATGCCTGCAAATTTGTAGGGAACACATTCCCCTCAGGCGGTCGTCAGGAAGGAAACACCAAATACCCAGGGACAGACGAATACTGATGAAAAAGAGGGCCAATTTACAAAGAAAATTAAAGCAAGTAACATATTCTGTGGCAGCAAACGCAATACAACGTCAGCTACACTTACTGGAAGATGCACTTGCTCAATCACACGTACGGCAGAGAGAACAAGAAGAACAACGTGCCGTGGAAAATATAAAAGTAAACTCCAAATTTTTCTACTCTTACCCCAAGAAGAGATTGACCAGCACAACATCGGTTGGCCCTCTATTGAAAGAGAACGGGGAACTTGAAAATGGCCCACAGGAAATGGAAGAAATACTACAGACTGAGTATCAGAGAGTGTTTAGTAAAACTGATACTCAGAAACAGATCCTTGTACTTTCTTTAGCGAAAGGGAATGTGGTGACATTCTGCTCACGACATTTATGATAACCAGGGAAGACATAATCCAAGCCATATGCAACATCGACTCGCAAGCATCAGCAGAACCAGATGGTTACCATACTGTGTTTCTGAAAAACTGTAGGGAACAACTGGCCACACCCCTGAAGATACTGTGGACTACATGCCTCCTCACTGGCTCCATCCCCCATGAACTCAAGCTGGGGACAATAACACAGATACATAAAGGAAGAAGCAAAGGACAGACAAGCAGATACAGACCAGTGGTCCACACATCACTCGTCATCAATATCTTTGAAGTATACTGAGTTCCAGGATGGTGAGCCACCTGGAAGAAAGAGGGGCCTTTAATGATGGACAGCATGGCTTCAGAAGAGACAGGTCTTGCCTATCAGAGCTTCTACAACACTATTAGAAGCAACTCAGGATGGAGATAATGCTGATGTAGTCTACCTACAATTTGCCAAGGCTTTTGACAAGGTAGATCATGGTATCCTCCTCCACAAACTCAATAACCTTGGCATAACTGGCAGAGTAGGTAGATGGATCTACAGCTTTCTCACCAACAGGCACCAAGTTGTCATCATAAATGGTAAACAGTCATCACAGTGTAAAGTCTTAAATGGTGTTCCACAAGGATCTGTGCTTGGCCCATTATTATTTCTGATCATGATATCAGACACTGACACATATCTCAAATATTCCACTGCTACTTCATTTGCTGACGACACCCGTATACGGCAGAAAATAAAAACATCCTCAGACACCGATCTACTGCAGTGGGACCTCAATACAATAATAGAGTGGGCCGAAAGGAACAATATGGAATTCAACTTGGAAAAATTTGAAGTTCTGAGGTATGGCAGAATACCTGCATAAAGACCACCACCCAATATATGTATCAACACCAAACCATACAAACAAAAGACTTCACAAAAGACCTGGGGATGTATATAAACAGCGATGGAATTTTCTCCCTACACTACACCACCATCACTCAAGCAGCGCGTCATCTAGCAAGATGGGTCCTGATAACATTCCGTACAAGGGAGGAATCCTGCATGCTGACGCTATGGAAGTCCTTAGTAAGACCAAGGCTAGAGTACTCCTGCCAACTGTGGTCACCCTACAAAATAAAGGACATTACCCTGCTGGAAGCACCACAAAAAACATATACCAACAAGATATATGGTCTCCAGCACCTCAACTACTGGGAGAGGCTGCACAGACTGAGCCTCTACTCTCTGCAGGCGCACACGAGAGAGGTACATCATAATCTGTTTGGAAAATCCTGGAGGGTCTGGCTCCAAAAGTAGGTATGGAGGAAAACAGAAATCGTAGAAGAGACAGGCTGTGCTATGTACAGAGTACACGCGACTCCTCAAAAGGACTGGAAACCCTCATACACCACAGCTTCTCCCACAATGGTGTACGCCTCTTCAATTGCGCCCCAAGACACATTCGAGACCTAACTGGCGTCGCCCTGGACACCTTCAAACATCACCTTGACAAGTGGCTGGCTGGCATCCCAGACCAACCACCCACGCCAGGATAGAGCAGCTCCAATAACAACACCCTACCTTCAGTGGTCCTAGAGGCAAGGAACAGGGAGCTACCTACTACGAATAGGATCCAGGTAGCACAGGTGTTCACTGTCCATGTATGTACAGTGTACACCCTATGTATTATATGCACTTTGATACTTTGTCCCCTAATGTGCCTATATTATGTATTTTTTGTTTTGCTTTAGTTATTAAGTTAACTCCTTGTCTTGTTATTGTTGCTTTTTTTTGTCTGTATGCTTCTGGGCGATAATGAAATTATTATTATTATTATTATTACACCTGGATTGAATGGAGGCCCACCTCAAATTCGCCGATAACGGGCAAGATTCTTCAAAGGTATCAAAGGTAAGGTAAAGGTAAGGTGACCATCTGAGTTTACTGCATATCATAGTAAATTATAAAATCAACTAGAACATATATTTCAATTTCTACTTATGAGGAAATAAGGAAATTTCTGACCAAAATTATATTTATTACTACGTACCTCCATCTGACACATTTGTTGAAATAATGAAAGTTGAGAGAAGCTTCGACTGATCCTAAGATAAGAGACTGGAGGCGCGACACAAAGTTTCATGATCAGCTCTGACAATAACGTACTGCCTTACCCTCGCTCTCTCCCTCTCTCTCACTCACTCCGTCCCAACCCAAGCCTCCTCTCCCATCTCTCATCCAACGCCCACAGCCTCCGCCACACCAGCGCGCTCCACCCCATATTAGTGCACCAGGGAACCTCGCAAAGCCCACACAGCTGCAGCAGGCGAGGCAGTATAGGGGGAGGCATCAGGTATGGACGCTGCCAGGGAAGCATATTCTCCAAGTCTGGAAAGGTTCGTCTATGGGGCGAAATTTGGACCAATCACAGCGCGAGCTGAGGCATGCTAAATATTACCTGCTAATGACGTAATCACGTACATTGTAAACGCACAATTAGATAATGCATTAATGAATTGATCCGTAAGGAAATTAAATCATTATTCAAGATACTAAATAGGCATATAACAACTTTATAGATAGCTGCGGTAAATGTGGCACAGTGTTGGAGTACAATGTGAAGGTATAACAACAAGGTATCTGGTAACACACCGCCCACCCTGCTGGCCGCCGCTGCTGTCCGGAGTGTGGACAGCAGCGGCGGCCAGCAGGGTGGGAGTCTCCACACCTTACCACATAACACAACTTGTGCCACAACTTGTGAACGGGCGCGTGTAGACAGTGTCACCCGCAGAGACAGCACCAGTACGAGATGGACAACGAGGAAGATGGAGGAGCAGCAAGGATGGTTAATTAAGAT
Organism: Chionoecetes opilio; assembly: GCA_016584305.1. Classification (NCBI taxonomy): domain Eukaryota; kingdom Metazoa; phylum Arthropoda; class Malacostraca; order Decapoda; family Majidae; genus Chionoecetes; species Chionoecetes opilio. Next base: position 11,929 of record JACEEZ010011921.1, on the reverse strand, counting down.
GACATGGCAAGAGATAAGGAAAGTAATGAAAGGGCATGAAGTGCCGAAGGAAGAAGTGAAGGAAGATGACAGAAGGTTATGGAGGGAGAAAATTCAGGTGGAAAAGTAAACTAGATAATGAAAGCAGCTACAATTAGTCTTCGTTTTCCATCCTATCCTCCATTCTTTCAGTCCATGGGATTCTCTCCATTTTCCTCCCACTGCCTCGCCTATCTCCGTCCCATCAAGACCACCTGACATTTACCCCGTCAGCACCACAGGGTCAAGGGGGAAGGGAAAGCCCTTCTATTCATTAATGCATGATTACCGCCGAGTGCAAATAAAGTTATGCCTTACCGAGTACAAAGGACGATCGCTGTTTTTTAAATATCTTTCCTCGCATCAAAATCAGGTGAAGAAGTCTGCCATAAGTCGAATTCAGCACAAAAGTGGGGAAATATAAAAGAATGTCTGGTGAAGAAAATATAATGATGAAAGTGATTTATCAATAAGTCTCGAAGGAGTAGCGTTGAAGTAAAAGGCGTAGCATAAGCGTAGCGTAAAAGTAAGGCGCTTTACAACCCCAGTTTACAGTCTCACGGTACAATTGCTGATTTGACATGTAGTCTTCCCAGCGATACCCCATAATTCCACGAGAACACCCATTACCAAAAGGATCGATTCACCTCTTCAAGTCGCTATTTAGTGTCCATGTCTCACATCCAATCAGTAAGACAAGGATCACAAGCGACTTGAAGATCCGGATCTTTGTCCTTCTGCACAGCTACCGACAACGCCAAATACTCGTGTTGAGCCATAACACCGTGGGCTATGCCAATCCGCCGTAAGACTTCTTTGCCCTCCTATTATATATAATTGTACTAAATAGTTAGAAGACTACATTTATATTTTCTTAGCCGTTCTATTGTATGATACATCCTAACAAACAAAGATATAATAAAAAACAAAATAAAAACAATTCCTAATGAAATATTATTAGACCTTGTTGTTTTACTTGTATATGCGAGTGGGGTAGGAATATACACTATTGCCGTATGTATATTATTACAAGCAAATATTTCCAACTTGTATGGGAAATCGCAGAGACGCAGGGATAAGCGTCATAATGAAGCGACGGTCCCTCGGCAACTGAGACTGACTGAGAGGGAGGTGGTGTCACCTGACCCGAGAATACATGCCCGGAGACGAAGAGGATCAGTTCCCAGATACCCTATTGGTCACCACTCACCACCAGTACATACCTCCCCTCCTTAAAAAAGAGCCGTGCCCATACGGATAAAGGCAAAAGGGTGGAGTTTTATTATTGTCCAGGCCAGGCCGGTGGGAGGGGCAGGGGGACGGGAAGGAGTAGCAGAACCCAGGCTCATGGTAGAAAAAAAGTGTTTGAAATTCATCATCAGTAGGAATGGGACTAGAGAGGGGAGGTAAAACACAGGGAGAGAGGAGTCATGAACAGTGGCATTGTGACACCCCCTTGCCTGACACCCTCCCCTCTCTCCGCTCCGTAATGCTAACCACTAGATATGGGGAAGTAAAGGGGAGAAAAAGGGATTTTACACTAATATAAAAGGGCGGAAAATACTAACTATATATTGGATAAAGTTAATCATGGTGTCCATGTGCCTGCCACCTCTTCTATCCCTCTGTAATCCTAAACCACCATATAATGGGAATTATATAGAGGGGTAAAGGAATATTTATACGGAAGTAAAGGAAAAAACCATATATATATTATATATATATATATATATATATATATATATATATATATATATTATATATATATATATATATGTTGGATATATAGATTTAGTCAAAAGTAAAGTCGAAACATTTATGTTTTAGCCAGATATTTTTACCACCTTACCACCTTCTATGAACTATATGATTTTATGGGAAACGGTGATGAGATAGGCTTGGTATGTGTGAATAACGCGACAATACTTTGTAGCTCAAGAAGAAGATATAGAGGATTGAGGTCACCTTTGCCTGTCTGACCGTCTCTGCCAGCCAGACTGACCGCTGACACCAGCAAGGACCAAGGAGGAACACGAGAAGAAAAATGGTGTAGGAAGCAGAGGAGGAGCAAAAAAATTGAGTAAGAAAATGAAAAGAAGAAAAAAAGTAATTAGAAAAGAAAGAGCACGAAGATAATCACTGAGAGTAAAGACCGGTTCACACTGGCCAAATAGCTGCACATTTATGCCCCAGGAAAGCGGTGTTATTCGGCCGTGTGCCGCGATTACGTTCACAGACAGAAATCGTTCCGGGAAACAGATAGCCAGGTTTGTTGTTCCCGCGTCCCCGCCATCAACAGCGTTGACAGTGTACATTCAACCATGCACTTTATTATGAAGTAGTATTGATAGTTTAATTTTTTTCCTTGATATCATTTACTAAATCAAACCCCAAGTCTAACCTAACATAATCTGATTTAACCTAACAACCGTTTCTGGCTGTTGCTAAAACGGAAATTTTTCGGTATTATATGTATCGCCATTGGCATGGGAAATTGGGATTCAAAGTAAGGATGAAAAGATCTACACGATGATGTTAGTTAAATTTGTTAGTTCTTAGTGCCCAATACCGAAATTACACCAATAATTGGGGTGAGTGGGGAATAGGGTGGTGCTGGCTTCTGCGTTTGTTTAAATTTGGCGCGCGAAAGTTCCCGGCAACCTGCACATACAGACCAATCGAGCGGTGCATGTTTTTCCGGGGAATATTTCCTGCGATTTCTGCCCCGGGGAGCAAAACCTGCACATATTCCCCGGTATTTGGCCTGTGTGAACCACCCTTAGGAAACTGATGGAACGAATACTACGAAGGAGTGAAAACAGAAATGCAACAGAAGGCAACGCGCACCCCATCATGCGTCCCGCGCCGGCGGAAAGATGGGCACAACCAGGTGTTCAGGCGCAGAAAACCTCGCTCAAGCATGTTACCGCTTGGACGGAAGATGACTTCGGGATGCGCTACAGGCCTCACCTCGATAAGTATTTCCTGAAGCCCAAGCACCAAGAGAACGTCAAACGCGCCCCAGAAAAGGAGGATCGGTACGTGTCCTTCTCGTTCTCCTCGTCAGACGACCGGCCGATGGGGAACGACTGCTTTACCCCCCAAGTAGCAGACGACCGATGATAACGAATTCGGCATGCGGTACTGGCCTCAACTGATAAGTATTATCAGAAGCCTAAGTGCCCGAAACCCGTGAAACGAAGAAAACGAGATTATTATCTTACACGGGAACCAAAGAAAATCAAGAAACATTGTTATGGTCAAGAGCCTCGGATTGGTCATCTCAGTTCGATGGTTAATGTAAGTGTAGGAGAGCACCAAAGCAGGAGACAGACACCCTCCTGGATTGGGGACAAACCAGCATCGCGGGATGGAGTCAAGATAAGGAGTAAGGCCCACTGTGCCACCGTAGATTGTGATGTTCACACCAGCCTAGCAAACGAGGGTTGAACTGATTTAAGAGTGACGCTGAAATTTGCAAGAAATTATCAGATTTTTAAGGAGCTGTGGCCAGACACACAGGCTGACCAGAGCTAAGATTAACTTTTCCAAGAAGCGGTAATAAAAATAAAAAAAATCATGAACTTAAAACTTTGAGGTCGTCAATGTATGAATCGACAAAAGCTTTTGCTTAGATAAATGAATGATGAGTGAATTGCATTCAGTGGACCAATCTAATCAGTAAAAAGCAAGTTCAACAGGTGCACGGAAGAGGTTACTGCATGTATTATTTTTCTTCAACTTACATAAAAATTCAGTATACATATATGTATTGATATTTTCATAGGTAAAATTAATTTGACAAACTATCACACACACAATGACCTTTTGTTCATGTATGTATGTATGTATGTATGTATGTATGTATGTATGAACACGCACACGCACACGCACACGCACACGCACACGCACACACACACACACCGTTTTACGGTACTCCGTAGTGTAGGGGTAGCACAGTCGGTTAACAACCGAGAAGTCCCGGGTTCGATCCCCGGGCGGAACGAAAACAGATGGGCTGTTTCATTAAAACCCGAGGTCTTGTCCACCCAGCAGTGAATGGGTACCGGGTGTTAGCCGGGGGTTTGTGACCCGCCTCCCGGGGTGCTGGCTTTGGCCAAAACTAAGCACTAAGGATGAATTATAAAAAAATATTGATAAAGAGACGGGGCCATACGAGCGTTGCTCAAGCCGTGCAAAATACAACCAGATTAATACAACTAGATGAATACACACACACACACACACACACACACACACACACACACACACACACACACTCACACCCACACTCACACACACCGCCTTTATGGCGGAGTTGGGTAGAGCGTCCGGTACCATTATGTGGTCCTGCATTCGATCCCCGGCCCCGATCATTCCCGGGGATTTTTCCACCGAGAAATTCAAGCGGTTATTGTCCCCCTTGAGGAAGGGGATGGGTGTGTGTGGTATGAGGTCCCAGCATTGATCAAAGATCGGTAATAATGAGCTCTAAGCTCGCACCGGGAGGGTGAAACTGACGATCGCGCCAGAATCTCTCTCTCTCTCTCTCTCTCTCTCTCTCTCTCTCTCTCTCTCTCTCTCTCTCTCTCTCTCTCTCTCTCTCTCTCTCTCTCTCTCTCTCTCTCTCTCTCTCCTCTCTCTCTCTCTCTCTCTCTCTCATGCCATGATGAAAATGACTAAAAACAGCACCTGCCCCTCCACCCGCCCATTCACCCACCTCTATCAGCCCCTCACCTCCCACCCCCTCCCACCACCATATCCCCAACCTAGCCGCCTCCCGTCCCTTTCCCCCATACCATCGCTTCCATTCAGGTTTTTTGTTCCTGTTTTGCTGCACAATTAAGCTCTGTCCAAATGAAAAAATGAAGTACGAAGGTTCACCAGTGAAAAAAAAAGAAAGAAAAAATGCAGCAGGTATCATTATATAACATGCTCGCCGCCGGACAGCCGTAATGTGTAAGTGAATTTCAGATATTAATGCAACGGGGGGCCGGGGTGAGGCAGCCTTGCTCGCCGGTTGTAGCAGAGACTATTAATTAATATGGTATGGGTAAACTAGAACAGAATCGGACTGGTCATATTTTCCTTCCTAAAGGGCGCCCGCTCGGCTGACCCTGATTGGTCCACGCTATCTCACGGTAAGAGCTTGAACATAAGAACATAATAAAATAAGGAAGCTACAAGAGGCCGCGAGGCCTACACGTGGTAGTTCCTGTCACCTAACACTACCTACATTCATCTTTCATCCCCATCCATGAACCTGTCCAGCCCCTCTTTAAAGCTCCCTAATGACTCCGCACTAACTACCTGTCTACTGAGTCCATTCCATTCATTCACCACCCTATTTGTGAACCAGTTTTTCCCTATTTCCTTTCTAAATCTACGCCCTTCCAACTTGAATCCATTACTTCTTGTTCTACCCTGGTTAAAAGCCGTAAGAACTTTTCCTACCTCTCCTTTATTAAATCCCTTTATCCACTTAAAAACTTCTATCAGATCACCCCTTACTCTGCGTCTCTCGAGTGAGTGTAACTTTAATAACTTCAATCTCTTCTCATAACTAAAGTTACGCATCCCTTGTATCATTTTGGTCATCCTTCTCTGCACTGTTTCTAACAAGGCTATATCCATCCTGTAATATAGACCAAAACTGAACCGCATAGTCTAGGTGAGGCGTGACTAGAGCCAGATAAAGCTTTAGAATAACTTCCGCAATTCTACTTTTAACACTTCTGGTAATGAATCCTAACACTCTATTAGCTCTATTTCTAGCCTCAATACATTGTTTCCTAGGTCGGAGGTCTGGGCTCACCCTCACTCCAAGATCTTTTTTGCCTTCTGATCTTTTCAGCGATACATTGCGTATGGTGTTCTATTACCAGGGTTTTTTCTACCAACATTCATAACACTGCACTTATTAATATTGAATTCCATCTGCCATCTGACTGCCCACTCATTAAGTTAATCTAAGATTCCCTGCAATATGTTTACATCAGACTGTGATCCAATAATCCTACCTACCTTAGTATCATCAGCAAACTTGCTGATATCACTGCTAATCCCACTATCCAAGTCGTTGATGATAATCAAAAATAGTAATGGACCCAAAACAGACCCTTGTGGAACTCCACTTGTCACCAGTCCCCATTCAGATTAAGAACCATTAATTGTAACCCTTTGTTGCCTATTACTTAGCCAGGCTCTGATCCAACGAAGAACCTTCCCATCTATTCCATGAGCCTTAACCTTATTTAAGAGTCTCTCGTGTGGTACTTTGTCAAATGCCTTACTAAAGTCCAGATATATTATATCATAATCCTTATCATTATCTGCCGTCTCATAAACTTTCCTATAAAAACTCAATCAATTGGTGAGACATGACTTACCCTTGGTGAATCCATGTTGTGAATCATTCATCAAACTATGTGTATCTAAGTGTTCTCTAATGTTTTTTGCAATAATAAATAGTTTTTTGCAATAATATTGTTTTTTGCAATAATAGCAAAACTTGGATCCTCTTCCTCCTCCTCTTCCTGCATATATTCCCCTTTCTCCTCCTTCTCCATCTCCATTTCTTCTTCATTTACCTCTTCTTCCTCAGTCTTTCTCTTCCTGCATCTATTCCTCTTCCTCCATCTCCTCTTGTCATCATCATCTATATCTTACTCTTCCATCTTATCCCCCTCTCCTTTCCTTCCATCTCTTCATCATTTTCTCTCTGCCCATCTCTTTCTCCTCTCCTCCACCTTCGCTCTCCTTTCCTATCTTATCACAACCGGCATTAATATCACGTACACCCCTATCAAACAACCACCACCACCATAAGCCAGTGGTGCAAGTTGAAGAGCCAAAACAATGCTCATGGATCACCTCACCTCTCACATCACACATGATGCACACATCATATTACATGCCTGTAAAGCTGACAAGCACGTCTTTGTTCACTACGTCGTGTTGTACCCATCTACCTTACGCCCTGAGGAGTGGGATGCGTGGCAGGAGCCCAAGACGGAAGCTTATTAATATTGGTTAGAAGTAAAGTGAGTTGCGTTGAGTCTAGTCCCGTGTTGGGCCAAGTGGGTGTCGACTAGATTGGACTCGACGCTCCACTACACCGTAATATGTAATTCTGCAGAAGCTGTTCATTGGAGGGAAGCAGAGATTCTACGCTCCCAGCTCGAACATTTTCTGCAAAATTACAAGTAAATTATGATACGGCAGAGAGAGAGAGAGAGAGAGAGAGAGAGAGAGAGAGAGAGGAGAGAGAGAGAGAGAGAGAGAGAGAGAGAGAGAGGAGAGAGAGAGAGAGAGAGAGAGAGGAGAGAGAGAGAGAGAGAGAGAGAGAGAGAGAGAGAAGAGAGAGAGAGAGAGAGAGAGAGAGAGAGAGAGGGAGAGAGAGAGAGAGAGAGAGAGAGAGAGAGAGAGAGAGAGAGAGAGAGAGAGAGAGAGAGTGTAGAGTAAAATTTAATCAATTACTTTCCTGGATTCGATTCACCTCGCCTGGGGAGTGGACGTATCCTCATGAAGGAAACAAAACGATGGTAAAGTAAACTACACAAAATTGACATAACACACACACACACACACACACACACACACATATACACACACACACACACACACACACACACACACACACGCATGCACACGCACACGCACACACACACACACACACACAAAGACCACCACCACCACCAATACTGAAAGTGAATTAATAAACAAAACACAATCCAAACTCCTCCCTCACTTCCTCTTCCTCCACTTTTCAACTGCACTATTCTTTGATCTGTAACACTTATAACTATAATGGTAGAAAGTAGTCACACAGGCACCCCGTTTGTCCCAGTAGGGCTACTGCTGCCTGTTCTTCATCTGTATTCCTCCTCCTGTTCCTTCCAAGCGATGATTGCATGGCGCCTTTGGAAATTTCCTCCTGTTCTCTTTCTCTATCGCTTTTGGTAGTTGAAAAGTCTTAATACCTGTTCGTGTCATTAAATTACTGCATTGATTCTTACACTCGTTTTAAAAACATTTTGGTATTTAGAAGATTTTAAAAATGTCATGCTCGGGACTCACAGGCGGCAACACGCGATGATAACCTGAAGACCAAGAGGCAGAAGTGAATAATGTGACAAGTTTACTATGGATACTGAGTTGTCTGCCTTACCTTGAGAGCCTCTCGTTGGGTGGAAGGCGAAGGTCGGCGGCTCAAAACCCTCAAGAGGACATATAATGAAGTCACCCCATTCAAGCCGGACACGCACGGGGCATCCTATCATCCATTTTCTTGACTCCGTATACGTCATTTTCATATCTTCAAGCTATAAACCAATAGTTTTCCTTACACAAGTTCATTTTCTATAGAACTAAGGGTTATGGTCAATTGTTATATAATGTCTTTATAGTGTTTTCCGTATATTTTCATTTGGTTCACATCACAGAGAATTCACTTTGTCTTTCACATTTCACCTTTTATAAGCACTGATCTGGGCGGCCCAGGAAGAGTCATCAGCTGTCTGAAGGAACATCGCTCAGCCCTTCGTGACTGCCCTGCGTGAATGCCATTCTGCCAAGGTGCTGCTCGCCTCTTTACTTAACACGTGGCTCCACACTGTTTCTTCTGTAACACAAAAGAAAAGACAATATTATTGAAATAAATAATAATATAAACCAGTGTGAGGTAGACCTGTCTGGCCTGCATTAAGTGTTATACTTATTTTAGCTCTTCATTCAATAATCTACAACACTCTTCAACTATCTACAACACTTATGCTTGCAAGCCAGGGAGATATGCGAATACGTAATGTCACCTCGTGTCATGGCAGCCTCTAAGGGACACTCAGCCAACCTCTCCTTCCAGACAGAGCGACAGACTTAACCTACTGTACGTAGTACGTTCCCACGGTGCTGTCGAGATGCTGTGATGCGGCTCAAGTCTCTCTACACTTGTGAAATAAAGACTATTCTAGTTAAGCTGTGTTTCAGCGCCTTGTGATAGTTATGCCAGCGGAGGGGTCGAACTCACGCCTCATTCGAAATACTCCCTTTACAGAAAAACGAATATTCTATGAAAGCCAACGTACGGAAAATAAGTTGCGTTGCAGTGTTTCAAGAATAACGTGGCAAGGTACGTGTGGCTGGTTGTTGGCAGTTTTGTTCTTTGCAAGGTTGGGAAGGTCATCAGAGTGCCAGTTAAATGCCGGCAGGACATATATAGTAAGATAATCATTCGGGTCACGGTAACTGAGCAGAAGTAATGCATTAGTTGTAGATAAGGCAGTGATGTGGCCTTGCGTCCTACTCCCAAACGCGTCATCGCTTGAGTGTCAGGTACGGTAAGTACTTATTCATGATAGTGGTAATATAAGTACACTAGCCGCAAAGCCGCCCTCCGGGCGGACTTTTTGGCTAGCTCCTGCGGAGGGCTATTGGTGGGCTTCGGCCCACCAAACACAGACTCTCCAGATAGCCCCTTCTAACTTTCCTGAATTCATGGATGTAGAAATGTATGTATTAACGCCAACACATTCACATCACCCCCAACCCATTCACTCACCCATTACCCATCACCCCCCACCCATTCACTCACCCATTACCCATCACCCCCCACCCATTCACTCACCCATTACCCATCACCACACACCATTCACTCACCCATTACCCATCACCCCCCATCTATTCCCTCACCCATCACCGATCACCCCCCACCCATTCACTCACCCATCACCCCACACCCATTACCCATCACCCCACCCATTCACTCACCCATTACCCATCACCCTACATCAAGGCTTCCTCAATTCTCGCAACCCACTTTTTTTCACAATTATCGCTAATAGGCTGCTAAAAAAAAGAAAACGAAAAAAAGTGATCGGATCATCTCATAAGTGGGATTAAAACCTTCCCCTGGTCAACCTGGTTCCAAAAATATGGTATATGATGGGATTCCGCCACGGGGGGCGGAACCTATACCACACACACACACACACACACACACACACACACACACACACACACACACAGACACACACACACACTTTCGCTTTTATTAATATACTAGCCGCAAAGCCGCCCCCCGGGCGGACTTTTTGGCTAGCTCCTGCGGAGGGCTATTGGTGGGCCCTCGGCCCACCTACCAGACTCTCCAGATAGCCGCTTCTAACTTTCCTGAAATCATGGATGTAGAAATGTATGTATTAACGCCAACCCATTCACTCACCCATTACCCATCACCCCCCACCCATTCACTCACCCATTACCCATCACCACACACCCATTCACTCACCCATTACCCATCACCCCTCACCCATTCACTCACCCATTACCCATCACCCCCCACCCATTCACTCACCCATTACCCATCACCACACACCCATTCACTCACCCATTACCCATCTCCCCCCACCGATTCACTTACCCATTACCCATCACCACACACCCATTACCCATCACCCCCCATCTATTCCCTCACCCATCACCCATCACCCCCCACCCATTCACTCAACCATCACCCCACACCCATTACCCATCACCCCACCCATTCACTCACCCATTACCCATCACCCTACATCAAGGTTTCCTCAATTCTCGCAACTCACTTTTTTTCACAATTCTCGCTAATAGGCTGCTAAAAAAAAAAAAAAAAAAAAGACCGGATCATCTCATAAGTGGGCTTAAAACCTTCCCCTGGTCAACCTGGTTCCAAAAATGTGCCATATGATGGAATTCCGCCACGGGGGGCGGAACCTATACCACACACACACACACACACACACACACACACACACACACACACACAAACAGACACACTTTCGCTTATATTATTATAGAAGATACTAAAACATATTGGATAGTCTGGCATACCTAACGATAACATTGAGTCAATCTTGTAAAACAAAGAATATTGCCACTTATCCCTCTGAGCTATAAACTTATATAAAAAAAAACATATGCGATGCGGGCAATATAAACAGTCCATTATCTTGATGAAAACCTCATTTTATGTATATTTGCAAAGAATTATTTGCATCAGTTAAGCGCCGGGTTAAAACTGAAAGCTAATATTCTTAGTGAAAGAGTCTGAGGTTTGCTTTACGTAATCTGGCATGAACCTGACAGTAGGGGGACAGAGCGTCTAGTATGTGATGCCGCAACAATAATAAAATGCAACATGCTCTTGATGGCTGGCCAGGCTTGGGGTCGATGCTCCTCCCCTTAGAGGCAGCGGCGGTGTGTGAGGACGCAGGCAGGGTGGCCGTGCATGGTGGACAGGCGGGATGCAGTCTGGCGTGGGCTTTCAGGTTATTGCTATCTTTTACACGTTCTTTCAAGTTTCTACCAAACAATTTCTCCAATCAGCCTCTCTATCCATCCACCCGTTCAACAAGCAACCTTCCCTTGATCCTACACTCCATCATGGACTCGTTCCAATATTCTCCTTCTATACACCACCGGAAAAAAAATCCATCTATCCACAACATTTATTTTATCATTAACTATTCCTTTCCTTTTGTACCAATACCTACTGAAAATGGTTGTAATCAGGCAGTTAAAGTTACGTCATTGTGCTGTTAATCAAGAGCTGGCTACATGGGTCGCCTATTTTCCCTGTCAGTACTGTTAATACGGCATGCAACATGAAGCGACTCCTAACGTGTTTATTTTGTAGTTGTCAACTCCGAAACTTTTAAATCCATTACACTGGAACCTGTTTTAAGAGACTTGACTTTTTCATCACATATTTTGTTGTACTCACGAAAGTGGGCGGCACATTAACGTTCACACAGGCAACGCGATAGATTTGTACATGTGGCTGCAAGGACAGTAAACACTATTGTAACTACAGTTTTAAATACAAATCATTAATTCTTACTGCCGTGTATTGAATACTTTACACTGCCATGGAAAT
>JACEEZ010011920.1:0-26797 GCA_016584305.1 Chionoecetes opilio | reverse complement strand
TTTTTTTGCACTTAATAGTGTCATCTCACACAGGGCCCGCCCAAGGACAACACGCCCACTCAACACACTCAGGCTCGTCCATACCACGTCCGAGTCTGTCACACACGGGTCCGCCCGCGCATATAAAGAGTCACTGTCTCATACGGGGCCCACCCACAGCAGCACGCCGTCTCAGCACACACGGGGTCGCCAATAGCACGCCCACTATACAATAGAGTCACTGTCTCTCACACGAGGGCACGCCCATGGACATCACGTCGTCTCTACATACATTTTCTCGCCCATAAGCACGCCCCTATACAATCGAGTCACTGTCTCACGGAGGCATGCCCATGGGCATCACGCCGTCTCTATACACACGGGCTCGCCCATAGCACGCCCACTGTACAACCAAGTCACTGTTTCTCATACGGGGACACGCCCACGCAGTCTCTGCACACATGGGCTGGTGGCGACCACTAGCTTTTAAGGCCGGTTCCCACTAGCCGCTTGTACGGCCGCCGTACAACAACAATGACGTCACCATTATCACCGCTGAGTGGTATTTGTGGTAACTGGGCACAGTTGGCAATTCCGCTCGAGCGGACACCGCCGAACGGGAGAGATGACTTGAATTTAACTTTGTACGGCAGCCGTACAACGGTACGGTGGTGCGGTAGACTTTGTTGTGACGTCATTGTGAAGTCTTTGTTGTTGTACGGCGGCCGTACAAGCAGGATAGTGGGAACCGGCCTTTAGACGGTCGCTTTCTTCTCCCCGTAGTCACACGTGACCCTGGACCGTCGTCGCCGCACCGAGGCATCCGGGGTCCCCTTCAGAAGCAAAATAGGGAGGAGGGGGGTGGACGGGGCCCCTATAGGCACTCTGGAAGACTCAGCTGTCGCCGTATCCATGGACAGGAGAGCCACGTGTCCAAGTGTATCTGCCGTGGAGGTTGGCTTTCACTGCTCGCGGGTAAGCCTGGCGGTGCCCCACGCAGAGTCTCCACGACCCTCCCCACCAATGGGAAGGCGAGACGTGGCGGCTCGACCCGAACATCGAACCGCCACCGGCGAGGTCCCAGAGGTACAATCAAAGGACACGTACCTGTTTGCTCGTACCAACGAACAAGGCCCTTCGTAAAATTACGTACACACACTCACGCACAGCACACACAAACACGCATACACACACACCACACACACACTTGTTTTTCTCTTGTTGTTTTGTTTAGAGGATAATGCCTCAGAGCCATAGTGATCTACCGCTGCTGCATATTAGTGTTGGCCGAAGCCACCACCCGGGGGGGGGGGGGGGGGTGACAAACTCCCGGCTGGCACCGGTACCCATTCACTAATGGGTGGACAGGGGCTAGGGATTTAAGAAAGACCACCCATCTATCTTTCGCTCCGCCCGGGGATCGAGCCCGGGACTTCTCGGTTGTAAGCCGAGCGTGCTAACCACTACACTACAGAGTTCCCGGATTTCACACACACACAAACAGACACACACACACACACACACACACACACACACACACACACACACACACACAAAACACACACACACACACACACACACACACACACACAACATAAATACATATACACAAGTATCAATATAGTGCAGGGGAAATAAATGCTCATATTGGAAGAATTGTGCATTTATTGATGAAAGCATGGTATGCTTCAAGTGTTAGTACTTACCATAAGGTTAAATTTAGATGTGGAGGTAAGCTGGATTTGACCTATGAGAACCGAGAGAGCTCAATGACCTCAAGTCATCAAAAAATGACATTTCGCATCATCTAAAAGGAAAACTATATCACCAATGTACAAATTGTGTTTTTTTCAATGGCAATAAAGGTCTGCGCATCACACAACGTGTTGGGAATTATTTACATTTGTCCAAATATAGTTTTCAGGTCATCTTTGATGATGTATAGGATATAATTACGTATACGTTCAGAATGGAACACCCAAATGATGTATGCAGAGCATGCTTATGATATAAAATGTGGTGCTTGAGTGCTAAAAATGTTATGTTCTGTATAATCTTAGATCCCCTTTTCATGCAACCCAACTCCTTTGCATGCTAGATATCCTACTGTAGTTGGTGGTATCTCCTCTTGTGTCAAGCTGCTTTTGTTGTAGCCATGGCAAAGCGTCATATTTTGATAGACCCTACCCAGCCTACCACATTCAAACAGCCCAAGCCACCCGCAATAAGTAAATGGAAGATATGTGTCCTGTGCCAAGAAGAAACAGGCAATCCATAGCAATGTCCACTGAGGTCAACAAATCCCTTGGTAGCGGGTATACATCCCTTGCCAGAGGACCTTCGTATGTTTCAAGTCCTTTAGCAAATGCCACTAAACTTCAGCTTGGAGAGACTAAACGATGGTGATAGTGTGGAAGCAATCCTCAGAATAGACAGTGCTCAGTGGCACAATAAGTGCCGACTCAATAATTTTTTTTTTTTTTTTAAATCAGCAAAGTCGAGCACAAGCTAGTAGAGTACGACATAATATTACATCTGTCCACACACGGTCTGCCTAAAAACGCCCGGAGTGCATGGAAACCAAAAGGATTTTTCTGTGATGAGGCTGCTGGCTATGTAGGACTACATGAAGCAGCAACCTACATGTAATGAACATAAATATACCAGAACTACTTAAGTAAAGTAGGACGTCCTTATTGACACATTTAGTTAACGTGCCGAGTTGGGTGCAAATCTGGTGTTGCATCGGTTCGAATTCGTGCGGGCAAGGAAAAAGGAAATTATTTATTTTCGTATTATGAATTACAGCCTGAGTCCTATGTCTGTTGGAAGGACATACTGACGGGATTTCATAAAGTAACTGTGGCCCAGGGCAATGTGAAGCATATGTCGGGCCCAGAGATAACCCCATTGAAAGCATCACCTGGCTCCATCATACGGCCACATGCAAGTCTCTATCAACAGGGCACTACTTAACCTCCCCCTTGACCAGGACTGCCCCTGCAGTAACCCCCCTCAGAATATCTCAACAGCAAAAAAGAGTATAAGAGTGAAAGAGAAGAGAGAAGACAAGAAGCAAGAAGAGTAACAAGGAAGAAGAGACCCCCCCCCCCCCATCACACTGGTGTAGCAGCGGTAAGATGGTCCACTCCAGTATCCTCTCGAAAGGTATATAGCCAACAAAGAAAATGAGGAAGACCATCACACGGACTCAACCAAATCCTCCGAAGAGACGTCAAGACTTCAGAATTCGCAAAGAAATAAATCTCAACGGGAGGAAAAAAACTGTGTAATGAACATAAATACACCAGAACCAATTAAGTCAAGTGGGGGCGTCCTTATTGACACAAATGGTTTACGCGCCGATTTGGGTGCAAATCTGGTGTTGCATCGGTTCGAATCCGTGCGGAGCAAGGAAATAGGAAATTATATATTTCCGAATTATGAATTACCAGCCTGAGTCCTATGTCTGTTGGAAGGACACACTGACGGGATTTCAAATGTTAACTGTGGCCCATGGCAATGTGAAACATCTGTCGGACCCAGAGATAACCCCCATAGAAGCATCACCTGGCTCCATCATACAGCCACATGCAAGTCTCTATCAACGGGGCGCTACTTAACCTCCCCCTTGACCAAGACTGCCCATTCAGGAATCCCCCTCAGAATATCTCAACAGCAAGAATGAGTAAAAGAGATAAGAGAATAAGAAGCATGAAGAGTAACCAGAAAGAAGACCCCCCCCCCCCATGACAACCATATAGACAAGAAGGTACGGAAGTGTGCTTTCGAACTAAAAAACCTGCTCTGTTGGCCAAGCTTCCCAGCAGGGGTCAAGATTGCCATTGACGCTAAATATCATAAGAAGTGCCTGAACATACTGCAAAAACAGAGCCAGACAAGCTACTTCCCAGGATGATGCTGTAAATGATGAAGGACGCTTACATGGTGTTGCCTTAGCTGAACTATGTAGTAGCATTCATGGATGTGTCCAGTGATGAAGACAGTGCTCCAGGCTTCAACTGGCAGACCTGGCTCAGCTGTATAAGGTCAGACTGCAGCAGGTAGGTGTTGGGTGAAAACCGCTTGCACAAAAACCAGGCTCATGAACAGACTGTTTTCTTATTACCTGATATCCATGACACTCAAAAGGAAGGGACACAATTCCAGATTTTGACAAAGATATCGGACCAGCACTCAGGAAGGCCTGTGATCACGATAGTGATGCCATGCATTAGTGGGAGAATCACAAGTGGTTCGGCAGGAGATGTTTGACACAATATTTTCATTTGATAGGTGTTTCTAGGTAAACTGCCAGCAAGATCCTGTGCTACCATCCCTATTGGCTCTTGTGAACACGTTCCTGGATGGGGAAATATCAAACACCAGACTACCATCGCAACAAGCTCCTCCTACAATCTCACAGCTCTCCCTTACAAGCTCCCTTATGTTCAACAGTGTGAAACATTCACGGAAAAAGCGCATGCATTCACGCAGATGTTGTAGAGAAGGGGAGCAAGTGGTAACCATACGCACTGTTGATACTGATGTGGTAGTAGTGGCTGTTTCTTCATTCAGCAAGATAAATCATAATGAACTGTGGGTAGTACTTGGTACTGGGTCCAGGGTCAGGTACATAACTATTCATAAACTGGTTGCATACTAAGCCAAAGACAGTGTTCCACTCTACCCTTCTTTCACGCTGTCACGGGATATGACACTGTGTCTGCGTTTTCTGGCAGAGGAAACAAAACTGCTTGGAAACTTTGAAAGCATTATCAACGGTAACATAAGCCTTTGAGGAACTTTTACAAATACCAGCTGATATCAGTGAGGAGACTATTACATTGGTGGAGCGTTTTTTGGTACTCATGTATGACTGAACTAGTGACAGCATACGGGTGAACGATGCCAGGAAGCAGCTCTTGACACAGAAGTCGCGAGCTTTAGAGAACATTCCACCAACAGAGGCAGCACTAAAGCAGGACATCAAGCGTGCTTGCTACCAGGCCAACATATGGAGCCAGGCACTGGTATTGTTTTCAGATGTGTTGGACCCATCAGACTTGGGGTTTGATGAAGGAAACAACTGGATGACAGCCTCTTTAAAGTAAGTACTCTCCCTGAAGCATTGAAATCGTGCCCTGAACTGATCCACTGTAGCTGCAAGGAGGGCTGCCGTTTGCATTGCAAATTAATAAAGGCTGCCCTCAATTTCACTGTATTGTGTTTCTGTCAGGAGATGCTAGACAGGCACAACGACTGCTACAGTTCACGAATACACATGTCCTTCAAATTGTGTACACCATTCTCATGATTCAGACATAATCATAAACGCAAAAAACAATATGACATGAAAAACACTTTATTAGTACAAATCTAATTTACTTAACCTCACGCCCGGATCTTTCCTTTGCTAAAAAAAATTGTATGTTGTCGAGCCATAAAATTTGAAAAGTAACAGAATATATCAAATGAGTTAGTCGTCAAGGATACTAAAACAGGTCATTATCTATAAAACATTGCTTACATTCACTAAAAATCGTCTAATGGTAGCCAAATTACAATGGAAATTACGTTCTGGGTCTCAAGGGTCTTGGGTCTCAATAATACTTATTGGTACAAAATTTTATTATCAATATATAATGTGAATTTATGTGATTTGTATATTCATTATTCCTAATAAAAACACGCCACTTTTTGTACTTCGAAGGCGCGAAATGAAATTTTTTGATGACCCGAGGTCATTGACCTACGATCCTCATAGGTCAAATCCAGCTTACCTCCACATCTCAAATTAGGACTTTATGGTATGTACTAACACTGGTAGCAAAGTCATGTTTTCATCATTAAATGCACATTTTTTCTGCTTCATCAGAATTCATCACTACTATTAGAAGCCGTCAAAACTATTATATACTCATAATTATAATTGGAGAGTCTCATGTATATAATATATAGGAGGCGTCAGCCTGCGTGGCGGGACTGAGCAGCGAGCGCAGCGCACCACGCAGCTCCCAGGCCGAGACAGCCGCGTGCTGAAGTGGCGGAGCACATTGACCACTGCAGGAATAGGAGAGGAAAGAATGACTGTCATCAGTCGTGTTGAATTCTGACAAATGAATCCATAGCAAGTTGTCGAAGTCTTGTGTGGTTGTGGGTATTACATGGGTGTCAGTGGGAGGGAGGGAGGGAGGGGATTACATGGGTGTCAGGGGGAGGGAGGGAGGGGACTACATGGTGTCAAGAGGAGGGGATTACATGGGTGTCAGGGGAGGGATGGAAGGGATTACATGGATGTCAGGGGGAGGGAGAGAGGGGAGCGTTGATGTGTGGAGGCAAACGAGGGGGAGTGATCTGTGGAAAAGTTTTGTGCGTTAAGGATATTTTTCTTTTAAGGGCAATTTTTGCTTGCCTTTGATAATATGAAGGATTTCCAAGGTTTTTTTTTTGCATAAGACTCAGCCATAGACCACTGTAAATCTGGACTGCGCACGGAATATCGGCCTGTTGCACATGGGCCTAAAGTCGGAGGGCCGCTCGGATTCATATATATATATATATATATATAATATATATATATATATTACATATATATATATATATATATATATATATATATATATATATATATATACGGATCATATAGACTGGTTTATCAGTATATATGATATACTGTAATCTTTGTTAATGTTGATCTATAATATTATCAAATAAAAAACAGTAAAACATGCTAAAGAAACGCCATTACGAGACTGTGAAGAAATATGCATTCACTTCAAATCTTCGCCATTTAAAATTTTACGAGTCAACTTTATCATGAAGGGTGTCAATAGAAGCACAATTTTATTAGCTTTCCATTGATATATTTCGTTATCTGATAAGTGAGTAAAATCCATGCATAAATTAGCGTTAACTAAATAAATAAAATCATCAATCGGGAAAATTCCGATTGATGACGTTATTTATTTAGTTAACGCTACTTTATACATGGTGCTAATTCATTTATCAGAAAAAGAAATATATAAGTAAATAAATAACATCATCAATCGGGAAAAGTTACTCAATTGTGATTTTATTTATTTATTTAACGGAAATTTATGCATGGTTCTAATTAATTTATCAGATACCGAAATATATCAATGCAAAGCTAATAAAATTGCACTTCTATTGATACCCTTCATGATAAAGGTTGGCTAACAAAGTTTTTAAATTGTGAAGGGTGAAGTGAATATTAAGTTCATGCATATTTCTTCAGTCTCGTAATGGCATTTCTTTAGCGCGTTTTACTGTTTTTTATTTGATAATATTATAGAACAAACATTTACGAAGATTACAGTATATCATATATACGGATAAATCTGTGTATATGACATCCATGTCATGTCATGTCTATATGACGTCCATAGACCACTATATCTCTTTGTCGGGCGGGCTCCAGGCCGCTATGCAGCCTGTAATTTCAAAACATTGTCGCGTGAACAGTCCAGAGATATAGTGGTCTATGACTCAGCTTATTGTGTAGCTTATTACATATTTTATTTACAAATTTGTTTTTACATTGATAGGAAAAACAATACAAAACGTGCTGTATGCTTCCCCATATTTTGAGATGTGTACGTAACGTAAAATGCATGAATATATTTTTTTACCTATCAAATTTTCCCACTTTAAGAGTTTTACAAATTTGTCAATAATCAGAAACTTGTATCATTCCTGTTTCATCAAAAGGGCTGAGTAATATTTTTTCCACCAAGTCCAATAATGTTGCACTATTTTTCCCTTTAGTTTTGGCTGAGCTTCGTATATCTTCTGAAATGTATATGTCTTGATTTTATTCATGTGTCAACACGCAACGCTCTCACCACTATGCTAATGTTTCGTTACTCTTCATAAAAGTATCTTCGCCTTGATTGAGCTTCATTTGAGTCGAGAAATACACACAGGGATGAAACGAGCAGAACGGGGATAGAATATGCGTATAATGAATAATGTATTTCTGAAAACCTTTAATTACAAACGATGGTGATTAATTTTCGTAATATTAGTGGTAGTGGTAACAGCAGCAGCAGCAACGACAATGTAGTAATAATAATAATAGCAATGATCCATTCATATCACACAACGTCACCTTCATGCAGCGACTCACATACATAATCCTTCTGTTATCAAAGGCAATCAAAAATTTCCCTTAAAAGAAAAACAAATTAACGCACATAAACTTTTCCACAGGTCACTCACCCTCGTTTGCCCCCACACATCAACCCTCCCCTCGCTCCCTCCCCTGACACCCATGTAATCCTTCCATCCCTCCCTGACACCCATGTAATCCCTCCCTACCTCCCCTGACACCATGGAATCCCCTCCATCCATCCCCCTGACACCCATGTAATACCCTCCCTCCTCCCCTGCAACCCATGTAATCCCCTCCCTCCTCCCATGAAACCCATGTAATCCCCTCCATCCCTCCCCTGACACCCATGTAATCCCCTCCCTCCTCCCCTGACACCCATGTAATCCCCTCCCTTACGAAATGATGGTAATAGAATATTAAACGAAAATAGTAGTAGTAGTACTTGCACTAGTAGTAAAGTTAGTAGTTGTTATGTTATGAGGAGAAGTAATAAGATAATGATGATAATAATGATGGAAATTATAATAATGACGATAACAATAATAATAAGGATTATGATAATGATATAAGTAATAGTAAAAAAAATGATAAGTATGATTATGATTAAAAATATAGTAGTAATAATGATAAAAATACTACTACTACTACTACTGATACTACTACTACTTATACTACTACTACTACTACTACTACTACTATTACTACTACTACTACTACTACTATACTACTTTTACTTCAACTGCTACTACTACTACTACTACTACTACTACTACTACTTCTTCTACTACTTACTACTATACTACTACTACTACTTCTACTACTTCTACTACTACTACTACTACCACTACCACTACTACTACTACTACTACATACTATTACCACTACTTTTACTACTACCTCTATACCTCTACTACTACCACTACTACTACTACTACTAATACTAATAATAATTATAATAATAATAATAATAAGGATGATAACTGCGCCAACAGACATGTTATTTTTTTTAGGTAAATATGCAGGTGCAGGTGCATGAATAAACGTGATGAGGTGTCATTCACTGCATGCATGGTCTTGTCCACGCGGAGTCAGACTCGCGATCGCCAGTTTCACCTTCCCGGTGCGAGCTTGGAGCTCATTATTACGATCTTAGGATAATGCTGAGACCTCACACACCACACACTCCAATCCCTTTGCTCAAGGGGGACAGTAAACGCCCGAATTTGTAAGTGAAAAATCCTCGGGAACATTCGAAACCGGCTACCACAAAATGGCTGGCCAGCGCTACCACTTGACCATCGTGGCGGTCGCTTGTGTTTGTGTGTGTGTGTGTGTGTGTGTGTGTGTATGTGTGTGTGTTGTGAGTGTGTCTGTGTTGAAGACAGACAGCTGGCATATGTTAATTTTGCATATGTAGTTGGCGAGAGAGAAAAAAAAAATCTGCAGTATTAAGTCTTTACACACTCACAGATTAGGATCAATGGGTATGCGTATGTACCAAGGATTCTCCATAGCAAGTAAGCAAAAATTATGAATTTTAACATAATATGGATAGATTAACAATAGAAAGGAGAGGCGCAGGGGTGGGGAAGCAGGCAGGCAGGCAGGCAGGCAGGCAGGCAAGGCGCGTTTTTTATCGGGGGCAATGGGGGGAGTTAGATAAGGTGGCGTAAGATGAAATATTTCCTGTGCCTGAATTTTTCATCCCCTAAGGGGATACCTGCACCGTGGAGGCAGTGGGACGACACTTGCATTCATCTCGCGGCGTTCAGGAACATCGAAGCTAAAATGGGAGAAATAGTGATATGCATTTTTTTTACCTCAACTTCTATATTTCGATTTACTGTACAATTCATAAACATATTACCAACAAAAAAAATCATGTAGCTACTAGATTTACTAAATATGTCCCCTTTTTTTTTTTTTTTTTTTTTTTTGCGTGTGTGACTGTTTGGAGCGTCGTCTGCAATTATCGACAGACCACAGTTATTGTCACTTTTTCAGCAAAGTTACCCTCTGCGAGCCCCCTTTAAACATTAGGAGCTCTTGATAATTTATTTACAACATGTACTTATCCGGAATGTTTCTAGACCCATCATGCAACTCTACTGCTTATTGCTACTGCTTAAAGTCTACTACCGATTGTGTAGACTTTATACGATCTTGGAATGTTTTATGTTCCTATACTGCAGAAATCAACGAATCGTACATATAAACAGGTTAGTTAATGCATATATCCATTGATGGTTTGTTTATTTCAAGTAGGAGCGAAATAAATATCTACTCTTTTTAGCTGATAATTATAATCTACAAAAATTGGTCTCATACGAATGACATGGCTGCACTTTTTTTTTTCTGTGATGACTTTTTTGTGTACTCTCCAGGGTTTCGATAATTGTGTACATATATATGAAATTGCACATTCCATAGTAATCGACAGTATTAACTGTAAAGGCATATTTTGAATAAAGTAAAGCATATCTGAAATGATTTTTTCAATGTATAGTGTCACGATCGATGACACGAGGGGCTAAATGCAAGAATGCTCGTCAAATCCCGGCAGTGGATATTCCCGACCGTCGTAACTTCACCGATGCGATTGTCAAAATTTGTTTTCATATGCCCGGCCAGTGGAGATCTGTGCAGCCGTACCAACAAGCGAGTCCAAGGCGGCACCAGTATTTTGACTGTTTTTCACATATTTAATTGCTTTTACCAGCCTAATTTAATCATTTCTGCCATTAAAATAATAGCTTTGTTAGTGTTCGCCACTTGTCTGAGGCGTTGATGTAGAAAAAAATGGGCCTGAGTGATGCTTGTGAGTACATTTGAACGTCCGCCAGTCGCCACTAGGCAATATGGCTGACCACCACCACCACCGCCGCTCTCCCTCGTCACCACTTATCACAACAATATAAGGCCTGCTGCACCTAATTTACCATAATTATGACACGTGTGCATTCAACGTGTATGTATGTCACTCTTGGTTATGTTGAAAACTCGCCTGTAATGGTCTGGGAAGAAACATGATGGAATAAGGACAGAGGACAAGGCATGGACAACGCAACCAATGGAACAACGCAACCAGTGGAACGTAACGGGTCGAGTGTTTTCAAATGATTCTTGCTTGTCGCTGCGCGGTGCAACGGGTCGAGAAATTTCTTGCATATGGCCCGAGGTCGCCACCCCAGGCCATGCCCCAGGGACACGTGGGTCTAGTTACTCTATTCTCTGCAAGGCTTAGGATTATTTAAAATAAAACCAACAAAATTTACATTTAATTACAACACTTAACTGCAAGTACTCTTTACAACACAAAAGAAACACTGAACATCAGTCACAGAAGATGCACAGATAAGGATACCAGCGCGACGTTGCCAGAATTCACCCACTCTCTTACCCTTCTCTCTAACCTCCTGAATTTAACACAGTCACCAAAGAGCGCTTCTACTGAGCTCATGTATCTAACACAATCACCAAAGAGCGCTTTTACTGAGCCTCAACTTAGACAAACACAATAATTCAATTTAATTGATACTACACTCAACTTTCCGTAAATACAGCCAAACCAACAAACAGTGAACTAATAAATGCTTATAAAACCTTTAATAGATACTCATAATACCATGTATACGAGGGATAGAAGGAAGACATACAGCCTCACACGCGTGGCGCCCACGCCCGACACAGCGGCCCCTCACACGACAACTATAAAAGTGGGGTGCAAGGATTGGCGGGCGATCAAGTTTCAAGTTTTATTTGAGAAAAGGTGGAGGAAGTTACAAAGAGGGGGGGGGGATAAGAATACAAAAAGATACAGAAAAACAGAAAACAGTATGAGAATAAAAGTAGCCGGGCGATCCGGCTTGCTGTTTTTACGTTACAATATGAAATAACAAGACGAAGTACAACAAAAAAAAATGCAAAACTTTCAATACATTTACAATACAAAAATATTACAAGTACCATCCTATAACAAGCATATAAGGATAAACAAAATATAAAATAAACCACGGTTAAGCGGTGAGGAATAGGGGCCAAAACAAGGCATATTATATAAAAAAAAAAAATAATAATAATAATTTGAGGAAAGTTGATACAACTTGTGTGAACTTGTGGGAAATCCTAGATTTTGTATTGGTTCACAGGAGGCCTCGGAAATGTTTGTTCTATAATATTATCAAATAAAAAACCGTAAAACACACTAAAGAAATGCCATTATGAGACTTTCAAGAAATATGCATGAACTTAAACTCTTCGCCATTTAATATTTTGCGGAAAAACGTTTTACATGGAGAATATCAATAGAAGCGGAATGTACTTAGCTTTCCATTGATATATTCCTTTTCTGATAAATGAATTAAAACCATGCATAAATTAGCGTTAACTAAATAAATAACATCATGAAATCGGGTAATTTTTCCCGATTGATGAGATTATTTATTTAGTTAACGCTAATTTATTCTTGGTTGTTTCATTTATCATAAAACAAAATATATCAATAGAAAGCTAATTGAATTTCGCTTCTATTGATATTCTCCATGTAAAAGTTTGCTAGCAAAATTTTAAATGGCGAAGAGTTTAAGCTCATGCATATTCTTGAAAGTCTCATAATGGCATTTCTTTAGTGTGTTTTACGGTTTTTTATTTAATAATATTATAGAACAAACATTTCCAAAGATAACAGTATATATTTTATACTGATAAACATATATTAGGTAGGAAATTACCCGATTTCATGATTTTGTATAATTAGTTAACGCTAATTTATGCATGCTGTTAATTCATTTATGACTAAACGAAATATATCAATGGAAAGCTAATTACATTCCGCTTCTATTGATATTCGCCTTGTAAAATGTTTGCTCGCAAAATATTAAATGGCGAAGAGTTTAAGTTAATATTTATTTCTTGAAAGTCCATAATGTCATTTCTTTTGTGTGTGTTTTACAGTTTTATATTTAATAATATTATAGAACAAACATTTCCGAAGATAACAGTATATCTTTTATACTTATAAACATTATATTAGGTAGGTAAACTTGTACGGGGAGCGGAGCGGTGAGAACTAGATGGTGTGACGTCACGGGCGATTCATCAGGCCTTCTCTCACGGTGGCTTCGGTCCCACACGGGGTCGTGACTGTCACGTGCATAGGTGGGCGTTATTGCGATAAATTATCGCGATAATTTATCGCGATAACGATATCGGGATATCGGTTATCCGATAATTTTCTCCCGCGTTACAGATTCATCGGTATTGCCGATACTTTTGGTTCAAAACTAGCGATAATCGAGTTTTTTTTTGGGGGGTTCCAGTTTAGCACAGGGGCGAGCCGCGCATGCCTTGGAGGCAGAAATAGGTAGGTCTGAGATGGGAACCGAACAACGGTCTAAACCCAGCTAACTGTCTTGAACGTCTTCTCAAAACGTTCGCTCAGCTTCAATCTCTCAGCAGCTGTCGGACGGGCAGGTGTTGCTCCTGCGCGCTCCCGGTTTTACGCGTTCTTTGATGATTTTTTTCCCTATGTTCCCGTGCTTCTTTCGTTCTAATTTTTTGTGCTGCTGACCTGGAGACCACCAGCAACAGCAGCAGCAGCGAGGACATGGAGACGGAGGACTACTACTCCAGCATCTGTGATGAGGAGGATGACACTAGGGGTCATCACAGGTCAACCAAGTTCAAGGCTGCTCACATTGTGAAGGTGTGGCTGCAGGTCAAATGGACAGACAGTCTGGAAAGACCCAGCCTTCAACAGTGAGAAGGTGCTCATTGACCTCTTCTTGAGGTACAACACGGCGATGCCGTCCAGCGCCGCGGTGGAGCGCTTGTTCTCTTTTGGCAAGGGCATCAACAGGGCCAAGAGGAGCTCCTGTCTGATGAAAACTTCAACATGCTCATGTTTATGAAGGGGAACATGCTGCAGAACCTGGTCTAGACTGTGGCTGTGCAAAGACATTTTTAGTAGTTTAAACTTTCAAATGTAGTTATTTAACTTAAAAACAGTACTTTTCATTAGTGAAGAGACAGGATAAACATTGAATTTAGAAGATATTAATGTGCAAATGGTAAATGAAGGGTTTTCTAACAGTTACTGATAGCATTTTAATTTTTTTTACTTAAAATATCAATATCGTTATCGCTAGTATCGGAATTTGGATTTATCGATGTATCGGTTATCGCCTTTTCGGGCGATAACTTTTTCGCCAGTTATCGATTATCTGTTATCGCCGATAAGGTTATCGTTATCGATTTATCGGTTATCGTGATAATTTTTTTTTTGTTATCGCGCCCACCTATGGTCACGTGTGAGACGTATCCTCGGGTTTGGAGATCTTGAGGCCGAGAACGGCGCCGCTGTCCTGGAAGTCCACCGCTGCACCATTCACCAGGAGCAGGGATGGGTTCTGGTTTTGCCAGCGGGAGCACACTGAACTTGTTGACGTTGGTTTGTGTTTTCCACTCCTCCTCGTAGGCGTGACCCTGGCAATCTCCCTCGAAGTGCGGGCGTTGAGCATGGCGCTGGACCGTCCTGGATGGAAAACGACCTGGACAGTCATCGGCATACAGTACGTTGATTCCCTCGTTGGAGGCCGGGCAGTCGCTGGTGTACAGGACGTACAGGGTTGGAGATAGTACACTCCCTTGTGGTACTCCTGTCTCCAGCGGGGAAGGGGGGCGACGACTTGGGGGCCGATTCTTATCCGGGCCAAGGTAAATATAGCTAATGTTAGCTATATTTACCTTGATCCGGGCCGTCCGATCCTCCAGGAAGTCGCAAAGGAGACGTTCGACTGGGCCGGAAGCCCAAGGTGAAGCAGCTTGTATTTGAGCCCAAGATGCCACACTTTGTCGAATGCTTGCTAACATCCCGGAGACCAGGTTGCCCTGTAGCCCGAGGCGTATGCGAGATCATGCCTTTGGGGGAAAATCAAAAAAAAAAAGGGGGGCAAAGAAAGGAAAAAAAAAGCCTTTCAATTTTTTTTCTGATGGAAAACCCTTCAACATGGAAATTTTTTTCTTTTTGGGTTTTTTTTTTTTGGGAAGGGGGAACTTTTTGGGGGCGGGGCCAGAACCCCCTCCCCGGGCCCCCCCTAGAACGGGGGGGGGGGGGGGGGGGGGGGGGGGGGGGGGGGGGGGGGGGGGGGGGGGGGGGGGGGGGGGGGGGGGGGGGGGGGGGGGGGGGGGGGGGGGGGGGGGGGGGGGGGGGGGGTTTTTTTTTTTTTTTTTTTTTTTTTTTTTTTTTTTTTTTTTTTTTTTTTTTTTTTTTTTTTTTTTTTTTTTTTTTTTTTTTTTTTTTTTTTCCCCCCCTGGCCCCAAATTTTTAAAAAAGGGGGGAGTTTTTCCCCCCCAGAGATTTAACAAAAAAAAGAATTTTCATAAAAGAAAAGATTCTTGAAATTGAAATTTTGGCTTGAAAATGGGTTTTTCTAAAGCTGTTCAAATTTATTACAATTCCGTATCAGATCAATTGTTTTTAACCAGGGAAAAGGTTTCTTTGGGGGCCGTACTTTTTGGGCTTATCATTCTGTAAATCGGAAATACTTTCCTTTGAAGTTATTTTTTTTTTTAAAGAATTGCTTGAAATTTTAAAAAAATTGGGCGGGGGTTTAAGTAAACCCTGCATAAGGACGGTTTTGTTTTTTTGCCACGGACATAACGTGATTTGCCCCTCCCCTGTTCTACCTGCATCAAGCCTTTAAAAACATGGGGTGGAAACTGTGAAAACCAACCTCCCTAAGAAAACTATTTAGTTGGCGGAAAAGTGGAAATAAAAGGGGGTTGTGGCTTGTTCAAAAAGCACGAAAATTGGCCATTTAGGGAGTAATACTAAAGATTTAATATAGGCCGTCATTTTTCCAGATGCCCAGAAATGCCCCAAAACAAATAACCCGCTTAAAATTGGGAAATTTGGGTCAATTTCTTGCAAATAAAAGACATAACCCAGGGGAAATTAAAGCTCTTTTATTGGGGTTTATATGGGAAATCCAAGGTCTCGTTTTGATTTAAAACTTACCAAACAAATTGTCGCAAAAAAGTTTTTTAACCGCAAAAAAGGAAAAAGAAAATTTTCATAAAAAATTAAACTTTAAAAAAATCCTGTTTATTGTAAAGAATTGACCCCCAAATTTAAAACTTTTTTTACCTTCCATATACATGATACGTTTTAAAAAAAACAATGGGGGGGGGCGCTTATATAGGGGGGAAATGCGGAAATAAAACCCAAAATTTTTTCACCTTTAGGTGCTTGATTTAAAGGCCCCCCAAGGGAACCCATCTTATTTGAAAATTTTTCTTTATGTAAATTTTTTTTTTGAAAATTTTTGGGTTTTTTCTTTTTTTAGTTTGGGGGAAAAAATGTTTTTTTATTGCGAAAAAAATAAAAATTTTTTCCGATATTTTGGGAATTGTTTTTAAAAAACACAAAATTTTTTAAAAAAATTTTGAAAAATTGGGTTCTGGGGGATTTCAGACAAGCTAAATTTTCCGGGCCAAAAGACAAACAAATCAGCACAATGGAAATTTAATTTTTTTTAATTAATGCTTTTAAAAATTAAATTTTATGTTTAATCAATCTGATATTTTTTGAATTTGCCTTTATATTTTTTCCTGTTTGCGGTTTGAAAGAAGATTAGGTGGAAAAAAACCCAGTCATAATTTTTTCCAAAAAAAATTACCCTTTTAAATGGGAACCCAATCAAACCCCCCTATCTATTCAAAAAAAATGGGGCCCATTAGGGGGAAAGGAACTTTTGCCGGGCCCCATTTCGGCATTATCATTTGGGGGTTTCCTTCCGGGCACGTGGACTCTCATTACATTTTCAAAAAGGGGGAAAAGAAAAAGGGAGGGAAAAAATGTTACCCGAAATGGATAAAGGCCCGGGCGGCCCCGAATGTTAAAGACCATCTAAATTTTAAAAAAACAATTAAATTTTGGGGTTGGGCAAGATAAGTATTTAGGCCGCGCCAAAGAGACAGAGTAAGGGACAGGATAGGATTTGATTTATTAGGAGAAATTAAATCTGCTTTGTTGGTTTCGGAATCCCCAATCGGTCCTGGAGGAAGAGAAATTTCCCAATGAATGGAAGGAAAAGTTCAAACAAAATTTTCCGAACCCTCCAAACAGGGGAAAAACAATAGAAGGGTACATTTTTCTTAAGTGGCCCTCATTAGGACCTTCGGGAACCCCCGAAATTTGGGTGAAACAGGGGGTTTGGGAATTTTAAACCCTTTCCCCAGGAAGGCAAAGTGGGAAAAAATCCGTTTTTTTAAAAAAGGAACAAATGTGAAAGAAGCGAAAGGAAATTTGGGGGAGATGCCTTTTTTTGGCGAAAGGGCCCCGGGGTACGAAATGAAACTTCGTCAAGCGGGGTTAAACTTTGATTGCCCCCCCTGAGGGCCAGAGAAACGCCCAGACCCAAACTCAAAAACCGATAAATGCGATGAAAGGGGATCTGAAAGCCGGGACACTGGTTCCCGTTGTCTCAACCCCAAAAGGTCATCCTTTTTACAACGCAAGAAGACAAGAAGGGCTGCCAGAAACCCCAAACAAAACAAAGGGCCCAAGTTGGCAGATCAGTCACTCGACGTGAAACCACCCCTTCCGCTTGACACCCCGGCCCAAGTCCCAAAGAAAGGGTCCAAACAGATGGGTCAACCCAAAGAGTATGAACGGCATCAGGTCAGTTATGACAGGGCCCCTGAAAGTGGAGAATGAAATGCCATCCCCGTCTGTGAAAACAAAAGAGAAAGGTGTAGTATTCCTGTCCAGCTCCGAAAAGGCTTTCCCCGGGGGGAGCTTGACAACCTTTGATTAAACCCCCAACACAACCGCCAAAGGTTCCTTCCATGGAACAGGGATCATTCTTCCAATCCCCCAACTGCATCGAATGGGGGGGACAGCCCAAGAAGAATCATGAGTCAGGGGGGGCAAAGGCCCCCCAGCGCAACACGTTTTAAAGTTCCAGTGTGGCATTCCCAAGCGTCGGGGCTGTGCCAAGAAACCCGTGACATCCACGTACATGGCTACCTGAAGAAGGCATGCGAACAAAAAAAAGAAATGGCGGGAAACACGCCAGTCAGCTTTTGGACAAAGAAGATGTGATAAAGGGAGATTGTTAGCCTGGTCCCCCCCTCCCATCCCTTTGCAAAACGCCCGCTCAAAAAGTAAAAGCTGCCACACTCAACTTCTGCTCTTTCAATGAGAAGGAGCACCCCGCAATGACAAGCAGGGAAAAGGATGTCACCCGCGAATTACCAGTTCCGAACCCCTGGAAGTTTCCCAAATAATGCAATGGATGCTCCGCTGTTGCGTTGCCAAGTTCATTTCAGTGGACTCCCCTACCACACACGGTGAAGGGACCAGTTGTTTATGTTCGGGGGGATCCCCCTGGAGAGGGGGTTTGGGAAGCACTTGGAGACTCCCTGACGGATCGGGATGGGCGACAGCGAAACCAGGCGGGGCATAGCCTTGTGGGCACAGCTGATCCTTCCAAAGGGATCAACCTGAGAGAACCAGGCATGCCCACCAAGTCAGCGCCGGATCTCCAAGCTGCAACATGTGCCACATGAAGAGCGCTGCTGGTGAGAAAACTGAAAAAGGACAGAAGAGGATGGAAAAAAAAGCATGGTCAGGAAGAGTCCAACCTTCAGTATGGGACACTATCCTAGGATTGAGTCCGGGGACTCCCCTTTCGTTCGCGTCACAGAGAAAGAGACTTCCCTGTATGTCGGTCTATGAAACCCCTTTCACCAGGGTTTTCGCACTTGCCCAACCAAAATTTATCCCCAGATGGGTCCCGATCAACACCCGCGCAGGAGAGCCTCCTCCAACAATGAAGGGAGTTAATAGAGGCAACTGGGTTTGTTAGAAGACAGCCAAAAGGGTTTCTCCAGCTTTCCCGATCGCCCAAGCCCAGAACAGAATAATAGCTTGTGAAGGGCCTGGGGGAGCAGCGGCCTGACTGAAAACCCCAACACCTTCAAGAAGGGATATCGCCGGACCTGAGCAGGCCCTTCCATGAGTTTGAGGGGGAGTACACTGCCATTCAGAAGAAAAACCCCCCCGCCCCACAAAGAAGGTTGTCTGCGAGAAGAATTTCACGAGAAAACAGGGGGCCCTTATTCAATTTATAACGAGAGGGAAAAACCCTTTCCCTAGGGGAAAGGAAAAGCGAGGATTGCACTCGACACGCGGGTGTGAGGAGAATCTGGGGCCAAACACTGTGAAAACCCATAGAAAAAAGTGGGAAGGCTCAGTACGACGCTACAACGAGGATCATCACTGAACGAAGGCGTCCATCCATGAGCGGGAAAGGGAACTCATTGCCTCTTTCAGATCAATCCAAGGGGGAGGAAGCAGTCAGGGGTTTTTCCCCTTTTGAAAGATGATGGTCCTCTTCTCTCTCTGTACATAGTTGCTCAGAACAGGGTACAGATATGGGAACTTCCCAAAACATAAAAAACATCCGCCCCCCTTCTCTATCAAAAGGGGAACACTGCGCCGGGGAAAGAGTCAGACCTCTTTGGTATCCTTGGGGAAGAAACAAAAAAACTCTCAGAAGGAACCCCCCCGCCTTTCGGAGCAAGAATACCGACGGTGCTGCTGTGGTGTACTGTTCCTTTTTACTAATTTACCACATTCAATGACTACGTAATGGGTCTTCATCCCCCATCCTGAAGCTTTTGAATCCTGCAAAAGAGCGATGTGGCGGGGCAGTACTTGCCAGAGTATAAAGGGAGTCAACTAGAGAAAAAGGGGGGAAAGGGTTACGAAGAAAGGTCGGTGGTCAACGAAGGTGCCCAGAAAACGGCCCGACTTCCCTCGGGACCCACAAAAAAGGAGGGGTTTTTCCATTTCCTTCAGAAAAAAGTCGGCTCCAGGACTGGCCAGAGGGAAAGGGGGGTCCAAACTCAGGCACAAATGTAATCAGCAGAGGTTCGACCACCCCAGCCACGGGGTGCCCACGAAAGGCCGTAAAAAGGATTTTTGTTCACCTAAAGATGCGTGGACAAGGTGCACCAACTTTTTGGTGCGCAGTCGCACAGACGTCTTTGCCATACTGATAGGAAAGTCCCATTCCTGACCGCCAGCATCAGAGGGGCAGCCATTGGGTAGATTTGGAACTGGAAAGAATTTATGTACTGGATACAATCCCATAGCCTGTCTGGGAAAAGATGGGGTCAACGGCATTGCCTAGGTTCCACATTTTTCAGGGCTGCGACCAATTTCCGCTTCTTCGGCAAGGGAAGAAATCAGCATGGGAGGTTTGGGAATGCTACTGGAGGTGACGGAGGCCTTCAACAACTTCATGAACCCCCTTCCGACGTGACAGTGAACGCAAGCAATTCCAGTTGTCGAGCGCTTCCCCGTGATCATCTACAATAAAACGAGCAAAATTGGACTGGAAGAGGCACGTAGGGAACTTTCTCACAGAAGAACAGGCCCCAAAGGAAAAGATTCCCCCAACGCAAGAAGCCCTTTTGCAGCACACACTCGCGCGCTACCCAAACTGGAATCTGGGCAACCCGTGATCAATGGAGCAGAAGCCTCCAACCCCCGAGGGCTTTGGATGGACTCTAGAGAGTGCAAACAAACCTGGCGTCCCGTTGGTCCCAACCCCCGCCTGTAGACTCAGGCCTCAGGAATGGTCAAGTGTGCGCAAAAGCCCACGTGCGGAGGACGATTATGCAAGAAGCGCGTGGAAGGCACCGAATATGCAGCTGCCCCTTGAATAGCTTAGCGAGAAGTAATTTTGCACCCGTTGGGTGAATATAGCACGGTCTGAAAGAGTATCCCTTTTTTTTGATTTTTAGTGTTAAGGGCAGGCTCCCAATTAAATTTGACTACGCGTTCACTATGAACCCCTACCCACCACCGATTACGAAAAAAAATGAAACGAAAATGGTTTTTGAATACCCGGGTGGGCCACGTTAAATTTGAACGTTTAAAAAAAAATGAGGGGAATCACCGAGACACCTAATTTTTAAATATTGTTTTAAAAAAACTTTGATGTTCGTTTTTTAAAAAAAATTACAAAAATGATCGGAAAAGACTATATTTTCATTTTTGCAAAAAAAACATTTTTTCCCAAAAACTAAAAAAAAAAATTTCCCAAAATTTTTAATTTTTTTTTTTTTTACATATAATGAAAAATTTCAAAAAAGAGGGTCCCCACCCCCTTGGCGCCCGGGTTTTAAATCATAGCGGGGACCCCCAAAAATTGCTGATAAAATTTTTGGGGTTTTTTTCCGGCAGTCCCATCCATTTTAAATTCGGTGCTAAGCGCCCTACTATAACATATAAATGAAATAATATTTTTTTAAGGGAATGGCGCCCGGGGCAAAACAGATAAACAAAATCCCCCAAAAAAATGTTTAAGACCAATTTTATCAAAGAAAAAAAACTAGCATGAGTGGGACACAATTAAGAAAGTTAGCAAAAGAACAACTAAAAAAACACAAGTTAATGGTTATTTTTGGATCACAATTTCCCGCGCAGTTTCAGATGACATGCACTTCAGATCAGCTTTGACACATTTTTCAGGTCCCCCGCATCCCCTTTTCAGTCACACAGTAGTAACTTGAACAGGACATGCGCTTCTGGCAAAAATGTCCACAAGGCTCCATCCTCCGAAATATTCTTTTTTTCCCTCCCATGACCTGGCGAAGGAAAATCTGGGGCCGTATGTTGCCCGCCCCCCAAAAATGTCCCCCCTGGTAAAGACAGTTTTGCTGCTGCAAAAGCGCTGGTAGTTTGGGGGGATGGCATCGATGGATCTCTTGGTAGTGAATAGATGTCTCCGGGAGTCAGCGGTAGCTTCAAAATCGTTCGTAATTTGCAACACTACTTCGACCTTTGTACTAACATAAAATCAATTGAGGCTTTGGCTTTTCAAAAGTTTCCCAAATTAATGCAGTAACAGATTGAATGATTTCAAGGTCAAAGGCAGTGTCTTGCCCCTACCAGCAAAAAAAAGGGACGGTCAAACGGGAATGCGTGGAACATGGAAGAGCTTGGCCTTTTTTTGACCAAAGATGTGGCATTTTATGAGCTGGGGTGTATCGAAAGGGGTTTCCAGTACCTAGCTATCCAAAATTTTTGGGGTTCTCGAATTGCACAAAAGTCGGGGGCAGCCGGATGACGACATCCCGGGCCACGTACGCAGCAGAGTTGCGATAACCGTTACTGTTGCATCCATGAGTGCAGAAACATCCCGGTGTGGCCCCTTTTGTGAGACAAGGGGCCAACGATGAGCATCCGATGAAAAACGAGAACAAAACATTTCGCCGCATGTTGAGATCACTTCCCTTCTCATCGAAAGAGTTTCCACCCCTTTATGTGCCAAAAAATTAAAGAGCTCAGTTTTTCGTCTTATCTCAAAACTCTTTCCAGTTCCTGGGATTGAGTTGATGTTGGGGACACGCCTTCTGACGCCCTTTTTCGTGTTTCTTTTTGTATTCTTTAGACTATCCCGGTGATACAATCCCAAATAAGTAACTCTGTTTGGGTTTTGCAAATGGCCTTTATGTACGGCAAAAACACTAGTGTGGCGTAGTCTTTTGGAAAGGTTTCGTCCCCCGGCCTCAGCATAATGACGATAGCGCTCCATCCCCGTAGTGACGGACTGTTTTGGGGGGTCGCCTCAGAGTACAAAGCTTCTCTAGACAGTCGGTTAGATTGCTTTTGGTACCAAGCCGTAGATTTCCCCAATGGACAAGGCGGCGGGTATGCATGGTTTTTGTTAAAGAAGTTTTTCCCAAAAACCCACGGTTTGGATGCGATTTAAACCCCGGAGAAAAGTGCACAGTCACTCTTGAGCGATGCTACCAATGTCACTTTGGTGGAGTCCTTTTGGGGTGGGGCTGAACAAGGCCAATCTGTTTTTTTGGGGAAACGACGATACAGGTGTTTTTCGCTCAATTAACCGCTGAGTATATAGCGTCATATTTGGGCCTGACCCCGTTCTTATCCCAAGAAAAGTTTAGCTACAGTTTATCTGGATGTCTCGGTATTAAACCAGAAGGTCGCACTGTCTTCCATGAATGGGGTTACCGAGGTCTTTGATTACGGGAAAAGCCCCCGACTGTGGAAAGGGGACTTTTGGGGGATCGTGTTGCTCAGATGCCTGATTGGTCTTTCCCAGTGTTTTTTATCCGAGCAAAAATGTTTCGAAACTGTCATTACCCCCGCGATTTTGGTCAGTACCCCCACCCCAGTAGAGCTCTAGGATTTTGCATTTAAACCCCATTGCCCTTTTCCCTCCCTTGACGATTTTGTTTTGTTCATGTCCTGGTCATAGCCATGGTGGAAGGGGCGAGTCTCTTATGAACAAAGAAGTGCCTTTATCTACTCTTTGCACATGGGGAATCGTTTGGGGTAGTGTTTTCATAACGTAGGTGAACGGGGAAACCATCGAGCATGTGAGTGTGGTCCAAGGGAAAGAACCCGGAGCTAATGCCCTTTGCACAGGAAAAGGAGGGAAAAGTTACCACACAAAGTGCCCCACATAGACCAGGGGGGAGGGCATTCCAAGTGCATGACCTAACCAGTAAGGAACGGGAGAAACCTCAGCTTTCTTCACACACCAAAACATCAAAAAGACAGCGGTGCATTTTTTCCCATGCTATACACACATAAAAGGGAGAGCAACTGATAAGCCGGGGGTGATTGGTGTGCAGTCAGTGCCCTGGGCATGGGCACCTTTTGGGAAAAAGTCGCCGTTCCGCTGTCGCAATCTGCTTGGGGAAGAAAATTAGCCCGCCAGCCATCCAGCAAAAACCCCAGAGTGTCAAAAGCAGCCATTCGAAATGTAATCCTCCAAGTAGGATGACAAAATTTTTTCCCCGTACATTCTGGCCAATCCATTTGGGTGAGCTTTAGATCGCGAACAAAGGTGATTCTGTGAACAGGAATCGCCCGGGTTCAGAGTGACAGTTGTTGATAACAAACATCGAATGACGAATCATGGCCATACTTTGAGTCGCCGGGAAAATGGGAGAAAAGAGTGATGGTGACATCGAAGTTACGGATTTTTTCGTCGAGTGGAATGCAGCCCCAAACAAGGATCACAATATTTTTGGGCCTGTTGAGTTAAGGCTTGTGTTTTTCAAGCCCTTGTCTCGTCTTCAAGAGCAGCCTCCAAAGGAGCGGTTTCAATGAGTGGCTGTCGTTCGGGGGTTTCTGGTCTTCTTTTTTAAAAGCCCCGGAGTAGGACGTGTAGGTTTCCGGAAGGTGGTTTTTCTTGTTTTCTGTCCCTGATTGTAAGTAGTTCTTTCCGTTTTGGTCCACAGCTCTTTTTGAGATTTTTGGAACAGCGATAGCCCGTGCCATGAAAGGATTTACGAGCAGTGTTTTTAGCTGGGATTGGGTCAATTTATCCACCGCCCCGTCGTGAAGAGACCATCTTTAAAAAAAAGGGGGACAAAAACACCCTCATTTTCATATTGGTGGGCTTTGTTGGCCCTATCCCTGGATAATCCCTTACCCGTATTGATATTGATAGCCCAGATGGAAAAAAGTTTCAACAAGTTCACTTTTCGTTGTTTGCATGAATCATATACCGAGGTATATTTTGGGAGGGCGTCTCTCGCTCTTAGTGCGAGATACCAGTGGAACTGGGCGGCTTTTATGTAGTGTTGTACGCAGCAATTGTGCCCTACTGAGCGTTGATTGTCTCACTTTTCAGTTTTTTATTAAAAATGTTGGGCCGGCCATTTTCATGGCAACTAGTGCCACAGTGACTTGGGGAAAGCCTTTCTTGGCAGCCTTTGCTAAAGGACCCATAAATGTTGTTGCTTCCAAACATACTCGACGAAGGTTGGCTGCCTTAGCTAAAAATATAGCTTTGTCGCGCAGTTATCCACACTCGAATTCATGAACACAGCAGTGCAAAACCGACATCATCTTAAAACTGAGTAAAAAAGTTTCGGCCTTTCTTGTAGGCCGGATTTCCCGGGGCATTAGAAGTATTGATCCTTTAAGCTGAAGATGGATCGGCCATTTCCTCAACCCCCCTGTGTTTAGTCGATCAGGTATAATTTGAAAGATCAGACAATGGAATATTGGGGCAACCATTTTCTCGATCATCTTTTTTGGCTTTATGTGCCCAAGAGTTCCGCCAATGCTAGCCGTAGATCCCATCTGGTCCTTTGTCGATTACTGTGTTTTCCTCTAGCGCTTTTTTACAATTTTAAAGGGGTAGTGATGATATTTTGGATCCGTGCACCAGGTCACCGGGGGCTAAGTTTATATGAGTTCTGTCTTAAAGCTTCAGGGGGGCATTGCTTAACTCGACGGACAGTTTGGGCATCATGGCTCGCAGGAGACACGTTCGTTGCAACTTTATCACAGAAGAAAAACATCCCCTTAGAAAGGGCGGGCTTTTCGTGAAAACTGTCCCCCGCTGTAAAGGGGGATTTTGGATGCACTTTCAAAGGGGGATTGAACTGTTGAAGTCGTTTTAGAGACTTGAAGAACACTTCAAACGGCAAGGAGTGCCCTGTGCGCTATGTTGGGAAATGTTGAGGGGTTTTCTATCGCCATCATCTAATTTGGGTATGTGCACCCAACTGGGTTACCTAATTTTCGAAACTTTGTTAAAGTACCCCCCGGTAACCCAGCCCCAACATCTGTCCCTTTGATTTGCTGGGCACTGCAAGGCTCGAAGAAGTTCTTGGCAAGGGGACAAAAGATTTCCCAATCGATGGGGGGGGTAGCAACTGCGATGTAGAGGTTTTAGACTTAACTTTTACCATCTTACACGCTTCTCGCCGACAGGTGGATTTTACTTTGATCAGTCACTGCAAAATTTTGGTTTGGTGGAATTTAGAAAAAAGGACCCTTTCGAGATCAGATTTTTGCTTTAAAAAGGGAAGTTTGGAAATTAAATGGCAAAAAAGATCGAAGCCAATTTCGAAAGGCCAATTTGCAGGGTTTTGAAGACACCTGGGGTTATTTAAAAAGAGGTTTTGGGGGGGTGGGGGGAAAAAATGTTTCCCCGAATAATGACAGGGGGGTGACAGCTGGAAAGGCAAATTTTGAAGGATTAGGAAGGACCTGGAGGTAATTGGGGTGGTAGGTATGGTAGTGAGGTCGAGGCTGAGGAGGGAATTTTAAACGGTTAGAAGGGGAAATGAGGTCAGGGCGAGGAGGTAATTTGAAAGATTTGAAATGGAAGTGAGGTCGGGGCTGAAGGGATTATACCCCCATTTTTAAGGAAAATAATTGAGGGCAGAAAAGAAATATCCCTAGGGAAATAAAGGGCCAGAAAGAGTGATCCAAAAAAAGGATGACCCCCAATTTAAAACACAACTTTGGAGTAAAAGAAACATTTATTTAAGGGTTTAAGGCAGGATGGTAAACAAAGAACAGTATAAGTGATGGCGAGGACAGTGAAGAAATTAACGAGTTTGCTGGAACAATTAGAGATTAAAGTAGCAGAAAAAGGCGAAAAGGGACCCAAAAGGGTTTTTATCAGGTAATAAAACAAAGACAAAGGGAATTAGTTGGGCCCTTTTAAAGGGCAGGACAGGGGGAGTCTTAAATACGGATGAGGATATGTGAGGATCTAAAGGATATTTTTTAAGTGTTTTTGGAGGAGGATAACGACGATACCGATATGAAAAGATGTCAAAGGAAGCGATGAGGAGAAAATCAAAGATATTGTGATTTTAGGGAAAAAA
>JACEEZ010011919.1:797500-835000 GCA_016584305.1 Chionoecetes opilio | reverse complement strand
CGGAAAAGGATACTAAACGGGTCATATCTATTAAAATATTGCTTCTATTTATTAAAATCGTCTAATGGTACCTAAATTACAATGGAAATAACGTTCTGGACCTCATGGGGATAATAAGAAAATGTCTAGGATAAAAGAATGGATTGACTTTAGTGTGTGTTTCTGTTACTTTATTCTTAACAGGAATACAAAAAGACAAAATCATAGGATCGATTGACGAATAATTTTTGTCTCAAATAGGAAGAAAATAAAAGAGATAAGATAAGATACTTTGATCCTATCTAGACACTTTGCAAGCACCAACTACAAGGTTATTGACTATACAAAGCGCCACCACGCCAGGACGAACCTGGTGGACTCGAACCGCTGACCGAATGCAGGGGGACTGCACGCGAGTCCACGACTCTACCAACCATGCCACCCTGGCGGGTACAGAGAGAGAGAGAGAGAGAGAGAGAAGAAAAAGAGAAAACGAGAGAGAGTAACAAAAATAAAATACAAGAAAAAGCGAATAACCCATTAACTTTATTTTTTTTTTATCATCTTAACAGAAAAATGAAAAAAACAAAACAAAAACAAAGACCACATCAACTTTTCTTGGACTGTCTTGAGCAGTGGCTCCCAACCAGGGGTCCATGGTCCCCAAGGGGTCCAGGAAAGAATTTCAAGGGGTCCATAAGAGATTCTAAGAATCAAATTATTTTTTAATTTATTAAACTGGAATATAATAATAAGAGAGAGAGACACTTAATAACCGTTATTTTATGATGGTAATAGTAAGTGCAATAATTACCCTCATCATAGTGCTGTGCAGGATTAGCAAACAATCCGTTCTTATGTCAGGTTGATGATGTGTCAGAAGACGCATAAGAAGAGTTCATTGAGCTTATCCACGATTCAACAGCCAAGAATGTGTTCCAGTCAAACTCCTTGTCTAGCTTCTGGTGTTCAATGATGGAATCATATCCCAAAATAAGTGATCTGGCAGTTCTACTTCTTTTGCCTTTTGCTTCAACCTACCTGTACGATAACCTACCTTGTTGATAATCAAATTTTTATTTGTCTGTAAATCTTGGGAATATCTATTCTGTTACGTGAATTTGTTGTACTTAAGATTGCTGTTTTTAAAACGTGAAACTGATGTGTTTGGTTATGTTATTATTTTTATTTTTTATTCATACATGTGCTTGCAAGCTCAAAAATAAGGCAAGTATTATAAGGATAGCTTTTGCGCACAATGCCTACAACTATAACAACAATAACATGACATTTTTCCTATGTATTTTACTTAAATATAAAAAGTCTGCTGAATAGAGCGTGTTCTGTTTTCATATAAATAGCTTAATCAGCATAACAATGCAAGAGCAAGACATTTTACATGAATGTATTCAATTTTTTGCAGAAAAATCTTCTATTAATTTTGCTGGCTTAGCCTATTTCGTTGTAGGGGTCCACAGGTGGAAAAGTGATTGGAAAAGGGGGAATGGGACAAAAAAGGTTGGGAACTATTGGTCTTGAGAGAGAGAGAGAGAGAGAGAGAGAGAGAGAGAGAGAGAGAGAGAGAGAGAGAGAGAGAGAGAGAGAGAGCAGGAAGAAAACAAAACTAAGACAAGGTAACAAAAAGAATATGAAAACAAAAACCGAAAACTGAGAACCAATCCAACTTTTTTATATCGTCTTAACAGGAAAAAAGAAGAAGGAAGAAAAACCACAACATTTCTTTAGACCGTATTAACATATAGGAATAAAACAAAACTAACAACATACTAATACCAACTAACTAATAACAAAACTAAGACCAAGAACCATTCACCAATCGCCTCCTTTAGGAATGTCTTAACCCTTTCACGCCCAGATCTTTCCTTTGCTACATAAAATCGTCTGTTGTTAGCCATAAAATTACGAAAAATGACTGAATATACCAAATGAACTAGTGGACAAGGATACTAAACAGGTCATATCTATACAATATTGCTTATATTCACTAAAAATCGTCTAATGGTAGCCAAATTACAATGGAAATTACGTTCTGGGCCTCAAGGGGTTAAAAGGAAGAAAACAAAACTAACTAACAACATACTAATACCAACTAACTAATAACAAAACTAAGACAAAGAGCAAATCGACCTATTAACTACAGAAATGTCTACAGGAATATGCTTGTAGTAATGCGCGGTGACTTGCAGAGAGGGCGATGCATTATAACGAAGTCTTGTCCTGCCGCGCCGTGTTAGTGGAGTGTTGAATATTAAACAGCGGAGGCGCGGCCAGCGAGCTTGGGATTCCTGTGTCGTGAAGGGATCATCATCATCATCGGTGGGGGGAGAGGGTTGAGGAAAGGGGATGGAGGGAAGGGTAGGAGGGTGTGTGTGTGGTGTGGTGTGGTGTGGTGTGGTGTGGTGTGGTGTGTGTGTGTGTGTGTGTGTGTGTGTGTGTGTGTGTGTGTTTGTGTGTGTGTGTATACCTAGTTGAATTTTACAGGGCCTGAGCTACACTCTTATGATCTCTTCTCCATATCTACATTTTTATTTTGCTTCCTTAGTGCTTGTGTGTGTGTGTGTGTGTGTGTGTGTGTGTGTGTGTGTGTGTGTGTGTGTGTGTGTGTGTGTGTGTGTGTGTGTGCGTGCGTGTGTTGGTTATTCTGATATGTTGCCTTCATAAAATATAAATGTTGCTTGTGTTCACTGTTCTGTTCTGTAATGTATGTTATGGCGACACATTTTACTCATTACATTTCACATTATGCTATCATATATTTTATTTTTTTATTTCTTCATTTCCTTTCTCTTCTCCATCTTTACTATTACTTCTCTATTTGTTTTCTTCACTTCCCTGTAACCACTTTTTCCTGCTTCCATTTCGAGGCTGAAGGTGGATTATAGTTTATTTTAATCTTCAATACCTAACCTCCTTTGTTACTTCCATATCATGCGTCCTTTTTGAGTCATCCTCTTTGCCTTTGTATCGGCCTTTTTTCCTCATAGTATTCGCCATAGATCTGTGTCAGTCCTGTGTTCTTTTTTTTGCCTCTGATGTTGTGTATCCGTGATTTTATATTGTTACTCGTTCCTTTACTATTATTCCTTTATATTCCTTTACCATTATTCCTGTATTATCCTTTACTAATATTCCTTTATTATCCTTTACCATTATTCCTTTATTATCCTTTACTATTATTCCTTTATATTCCTTTGCCATTATTCCTTTATTATCCTTTACTATTATTCCTTTATTATCCTTTACTCGTACCATTACAATTATTCCTTTATTATCCTTTACTACTATTCCTTTATTATCCTTTACTATTATTCCTTTATTATCCTTTACTACTATTCCTTTATTATCCTTTACTATTATTCCTTTATTATCCTTTACTATTATTCCTTTGTTATCCTTTACTATTATTCCTTTATTATCCTTTACTAGTATTCCTTTGTTATCCTTTACTACTATTCCTTTATTATCCTTTACTATTATTCCTTTATTATCCTTTACTAATCCTTTATTATCCTTTGCCATTATTCCTTTATTATCCATTACTATTATTTCCTTTATTATCCTTTACTATTATATTCCTTTATTATCCTTTACTATTATTAAAGTATTATCCTTTATTATCCTTCACTATTATTCCTTTATTATCCTTTACTATTATTAAAGTATTATCCTTTATATCTTATATTATCCTTTTACCTTACTATCCTTTTATCCTTATCTATAAATTATTATCCTTTACTATTATTCCTTTATTATCCTTTACTATTATTAAATTATTATCCTTCACTATTATTCCTTTATTATCCTTTACTATTATTCCTTTATTATCCTTTACTACTATTCCTTTATTATCCTTCACTGTTATTCCTTTATTATCCTTCACTATTATTCCTTTATTATCCTTTACTCTTATTAAATTATTATCCTTTACTATTATTCCTTTATTATCCTTTACTACTATTCCTTTATTATCCTTTACTATTATTCCTTTATTATCCTTTACTACTATTCCTTTATTATCCTTCACTATTATTCCTTTATTATCCTTTACTACTATTCCTTTATTATCCTTTACTATTATTCCTTTATTATCCTTTACTACTATTCCTTTATTATCCTTTACTACTATTCCTTTATTATCCTTTACTACTATTCCTTTATTATCCTTTACTACTATTCCTTTATTATCCTTTACTATTATTCCTTTATTATCCTTTACTACTATTCCTTTATTATCCTTTACTACTATTCCTTTATTATCCTTACTATATTCCTTTATTATCCTCTTACTACTATTCCTTATTATCCTTTACTACTATTCCTTTATTACCCTTTACTACTATTCCTTTATTATCCTTTACTACTATTCCTTTGTTATCCTTTACTACTATTGCTTTGTTATCCTTTACTACTATTGCTTTGTTATCCTTTACTACTATTGCTTTGTTATCCTTCACTACTATTGCTTTGTTATCCTTTACTACTATTG
Organism: Chionoecetes opilio; assembly: GCA_016584305.1. Lineage (NCBI taxonomy): Eukaryota > Metazoa > Arthropoda > Malacostraca > Decapoda > Majidae > Chionoecetes > Chionoecetes opilio. Next base: position 830,514 of record JACEEZ010011919.1, on the reverse strand, counting down.
CTTTGTTATCCTTTACTACTATTGCTTTGTTATCCTTTACTACTATTGCTTTGTTATCCTTTACTACTATTGCTTTGTTATCCTTCACTACTATTCCTTTATTATCCTTTACTACTATTGCTTTGTTATCCTTTACTACTATTCCTTTATTATCCTTTACTACTATTGCTTTATTATCCTTTACTACTATTGCTTTATTATCCTTTACTACTATTCCTTTATTACCCTTTACTACTATTCCTTTATTATCCTTTACTACTATTGCTTTATTATCCTTTACTACTATTGCTTTATTATCCTTCACTACTATTGCTTTATTATCCTTTACTACTATTGCTTTATTATCCTTCACTACTATTCCTTTATTACCCTTTACTCGTACCATTACTACTATTCCTGTATTATCCTCTACTCGTACCTCTATTATTATTCGTTCCTGTGCATTTCTAACATTATTATTGTTATTATTATTTTTTTTTTTACTTTGCTCCCACGCGATACATTATTTTTTTTTGGTGTGTGGGTGTTTTATCTTTCTCTATATCATATCTCTCTCTCTCTCTCTCTCTCTCTCTCTCTCTCTCTCTCTCTCTCTCTCTCTCTCTCTCTCTCTCTCTCTCTCTCTCTCTCTCTCTCTCTCTCTCTCTCTCTCTCTCTCTCTCCCCCCCCCCCTCTCCCCTCCTCCAAGAAACACCTGATCATAACCAAACATTCCTCCTTCGTTCCCATGAGAAACTATAACCCTGTACTTCACCCCCTCCTCCCCCACCTACTTCCCCTACCCATTCCCCTCCCCCACCACCCCCTTTCCTCCCCATTCCCCTCCCCCACCACCACCTTTCTCCCCATTCCCCTCCCCCACCACCCCCTCCTCCCCGCTACGATCATTCTTCCCTTATCCTGCTCCTGTCCACCCCCACCCACTACCACATCCCCACTATCTCCCTCCCTCCCCCCTTTTCCCTCACCTTAATCCCCCTCCCACCCTTCCTTGCTCCTCCAACTCTCACATTCTTCCTCCTCCTCACAAAAACGCATCCATTCGTCATGAGAGACAAAAAAAGGAATATACAGGTTGTGTGTGTGTGTGTGTGTGTGTGTGTGTGTGTGTGTGTGTGTGTGTGTGTGTGTGTGTGTGTGTGTGGTAATACGTACATTATCTGTCCCTCTGTTATCAAAATAGGAAGGTTAAAGATATAATATATATATATATATATATATATATATATATAATATATATATATAGAGAGAGAGAGAGAGAGAGAGAGAGAGAGATAACTCGGTAATATTCATGTTTTCTTTTGCTAGTTCACAAAAAAAAAAAATATCTTGTGTGAATTTTTTTTTGCAGTCTTAAGGAGTTTCATAGATATTTGTCGTTATTTTTGTTGTTGGTAGTGTAGTGGTTGTGATAGAGATGGTGGTGGCGTGGATATAGTGTTGCCTGTGATGTGGTGTTCATGATGATGGTGATGATGTATTGTACTTCGATAGGACTGCTATTCATTTCTCTCTCTCTCTTTCTCTCATTGTTATTATTTGAATTTTATCTTTTCCTTATTGTCGCTGCTGTTTCTATCGCTATTTATGTTATCAGATATTATATAAGTGTATTCCAGTGTCATCTTTTTTTTCTGCGTCAAATTGATTTATAGCTATATAGTTTTTTTTTATCGTTTTTGTCCTCTATCCCTGCCATCGCCACCACCCTAACTATGCCTATCATCTTGCCGGCCGACCCAACCCTTCCCCCCTTCCCCTAGCTCCCCTACAGTACCCCTCCCCCTCCCCCCTTCCCCTACATATACCCACACAACACCCAACCCTTCCCCACCTCCCCCAACCATCCCCTCAGTCTTCCCCTCCGTCTCTCTACACTACCCTCAACCTCCCCTTCCCCTCCCTATCCCTAAACTACCCCCAACTCTCCCCCCCTTTCCCCCCGTCCCTGTATCTACACTACCCCTAACCCCCTTCTAACTCCCCATTAATCTCCCCTTCCCTACACTAACCCCAACCCTCTCCCCTTCCCCTACCCTTAAACCTCTCCCATTCCCCTTCCCCTACCTACACTACCCCCAACCCTCCCCTTCCCCTCTCAGTCCCTGCACTACCCCCCAACCCTTCCCCTATGTATCCCCGCACTACCACTTTCCTCTCCCCCTCCCTACCCCTGCACCACCACCACCACCACACCTCTCACCCGACGCGCCACCACTACCACACCAGATGTAAATAAATAATTCATCCGAAGCTGGGCGTGGAAGACAGTAGAGGACAGTGTGGATAGCGGAATGCCGTGAATGCCGTGAATGTGGTGGGGGCGGTGGACGAGCCTTTACGAGCCGGGCCGTGGGTTTGGAGGCTCAATAACAAGTGGGGAGTGGGGCCGGGGAGGGGTTAGAGGGGTTAGGGGGGTAGGTATGGCAGAGGGGTGATGGATGGATGGATGGTTTAGTGAGTGGTGGTGGTATGGTGGTGGTATGGTGGTTGGTAGGTACACACACACACACGTACACACTCACTCACCATCATTAGTGTTTCTCTTTTTGTTGTTGTTCCTGTTCAGTGTATAGATAAGGTGTTGAGAATGTGTACCGCAGGCCTTGGGGAGGGGGGGTTTAGGGGGGAGGGGGGGGAAAGGGGAAATGCGGTGGGAGGGGAGGGAGGGGGAAATAGGGGGTAGGTTGTCCTCATATAAGCTGATTAATTTGTTCACTTAACTATTAACTTATTTTTATTAACATTTGTGCCTTGTGTTAATGCCACGCTCTCCTGCCTGAAAAAAAGAGTCTCGCCCTTCCATAGCCTCGACCTGGTAAGATGCAAGGTATACTAATATTATAGGCTACCTTAACGCATCCATGCAGGTCCCGGCACCAGCAGCCCGGCAGCATATTCCCGGCTCTATGCGAGTATGTGGTTTCCCAGTGAAGATGCTTGGCTGTAGCTCCGAAACTAAACATATAATTTTCTCGAAAATACCCTCATTGTGATTCCCACATAAAGTTACTCACAAATGTCCAGGAAACCTACCCTTACAGTAACCTAACGTAACCTAACCTAACCTAACCTAACCTAACCAAACCTACCCTAACAGTAACCTAACCTAACCAAACCTTACCTAACCTAACCTAACCTAACCTAACCTAACCTAACCAAACCTACCCTAACAGTAACCTAACGTAACGTACCCAAACGGGTTCAAGAGTAAACGCGACATACTAGTCAAGAAAACGGGAATATGCAGCTCGGCAGGCCCGTCACTCTGCTCCATATTCAGAACAGAAACCAAAGTCGCCGCACTGGACACGACTACTTGGCGAGACTATCATTTTATCGACACAAAGAAAACTGCCATCTGGCACTAAAACGTGGCCTGTACGTTTTTCAGTCTCCACTTGTCATCTCTAAAATTAAGCACGAAAAAAAAACTGAGCACAAAATATAAAACTGAGAACGAAAATAAGCTACATAAAAAAGGGAGATGGAAAAAAAAATGCATTCTCGTCTTAAAACTTCTTTGTATGGAAGAAGAAAGACATTAAGAAAATTATCACAATGGGGTTATCGTTACTTTTAGTTAGACATTATTATTTATTGATAATACTAATAATACTTTGATTTTCACCCGAATCAATCAATCATTGGGGGCATACCCCGGGGGGCGCGTCGCCTCGCCCACTCTACGACGCCACTCCCGGGGGTCACCACGCGCGAGTTCCCATGCAGGCTCCTTTCCCATACCAAGCAGCTCTCGACAAGAAACATCAACTTGCCCCAGCCACGAGCCTTGTGGGCGCCCCCTTGGCCTCCTCCACGCCGGATTGTCTCTTACAGATACAACCCGATGGGAAGGATCGGTTTCAGGGTAGCGTGCCACATGCCCATATAGCCGAAGTTGGCGCTGACGGACTATGCAGGTAATAGGCCTCGATTCAGTCTCACGGTGCAATCGCTGATTTGACACGTAATCATCCCAGCGATACCCCATGATTCTGCGAAGACACTTATTACCAAAGACATTGATTCGTCTCTTCAAGTCACTATTTAGTGTCCATGTCTCACAACCATAGAGTAAGACAGGGATCACAAGCGACTTGAAGAACCGGATCTTTGTCCTCCTGCACAGGTACCGACAACGCCAAATACTCCCGCTGAGCGAGTCCATAACACCGTGGGCTATGCCAATCCGTCGTAAGACTTCTTGACGTGACCCGCCGTCATTATGGACTGCGCTACCAAGGTATGTAAAACTTTCCAAGATCTCAATGTCCTCGCCACACGCATGAACAGAATGTACTGCTTCATCTAGTAAGTCTCCAAATACCTGGACCTTGGTCTTGAGCCAGGAGACCTCAAGTCCCAAAGGCTTTGCCTCCTCGTGCAGCGCCTCGAGAGCCATCACCAGGACCTCCAGCGACTCAGCAAAGATTACTGCATCATCGGCAAAAACAAGATCAGTGATCTTGGTGTTGCCGACGGATGCTCCACAATCACTTTGATCTACAACCTTGTCCAATACCCAGTCCATACAAGCGTTGAAAAGTGATGGGGCAAGGACGCACCCTTGCCTCACTCCTGTATTCACAGGAAAGAAGCTGGATACACCTGCCCCACACTTCACAGCACTCTCAGTCCCAGAATACAGACCAGTTATCAAACCAATAGTCCTTGCAGGAATTCCTCGAAGGAATTCACCCGAAGGCATACAGTAAAAAAACCCAAGAATTATATAAACCGGAGTAAATGAACTTAAGTATTAAAGCAAATTAAAGATAATATGTACAAGATAAGAGTGATAAGAGTGGTGGTGGTGGTGGCAATGCAGAAAAAAGGGTTGTGGTAGAGAGGCCGCAAATATTGTGGTAGTGGACTAGTGGTAATGGTGTACTGTGAATGTGATAATGGTGGTGCAGTAATAGTAATGGTGTGGTAATGGTGATGGAGAATGATAGTGGTGATGCGATAATAATGGTGATAAAGGAAGTTAATTGTTTTTGTGGAACGATGATGGTGACACAGTAATGATAATGATGATGGTGTAGTAATGGTGGTGACGGCAGGGTTGTAGAAGTACTCGTAATGGTGATGGTGATGATGGTGACGCTATAGTAAGATTTAGTAATGATGGTAGTGGTGATGGTGGGAGTAGTATAGTTATGGAAGCAGTAGTCAAAATTATGGTTATTAGGGTAGGTTTTGGCTATGATAGTGGTAGTAATAGTGATGATGGTTGTTGTGGTAGTAATGATGTGGTGGTTGCTGTGGTAGTACTGATGGTGATGGTATATGATGGTGGAAGCGGCAGTCAAAATTATGGTTATTATGGTAGGTGTTGGCTATGGTAGTGGTAGTAATAGTAGTGGTGGTTGCTGTGGTAGTAATGATGGTGATAGTGGTGGTACTGGTGGTGATGGTGATATAATGGTGTCAGCTACGGTAGGCACAATAACGTCCTCCCATTACCAGTCGCACACTCGGCGTTTAATTGCCTGTTAGAGATGTCCAGCCTTTCCCGTGGGACATTCCATTCCTTTCCTTCACTCTTCCCTTCCTCCCACCTCTTCACCGCACCACAAACACGGCCCCAAATCCTCCATTACAATCTTGTCCTCCTTCTAACCTCAACAAACCATTAACACCCTCCCTGAAACCCCCCTTTCCCCCTCACCTCACTAACATAACCTCACGTCTCATCCAAAACTCCTAAACAAACCTTCTCTTCTTTCCATATAATCTACTCAAACATGATATTTACCTTAGTAACTCCTTAATATGTTCCTAATAAGACAAAATACATGTATCTTCCAGCAAGATTTATTTCTTATCTTTGCTCAACATCCCATTATCTACGCAGTCCTGCCCTTCACACATACACTTTCCTAATACACATAAGCTATACCCAGACTGTCACCTCTTCCATTACTCTTCCCTAGTTCTTCATACATCGTTCCCTCCCACACCATTCCTTCCCCTTCTCTTTCCTTCCTTCCCTCCATCCCTTCCGTGCACTCACTCTCTCCTGGGCGTTTTATACCGTGTTAAAGGTAAAAGTGCATGGTCCTTTACCCCGTTTTACCGCAGCTGATAAGGGTAAACTGGACCCCTCGTTACCCCGTAGAGAGAGAGAGAGAGAGAGAGAGAGAGAGAGAGAGAGAGAGAGAGAGAGAGAGAGAGAGAGAGAGAGAGAGAGAGAGGTAGCGACGGGAAATAAAGGAAGAAATAAAGTAGAAATGTGTGTTGAAAGGAGAAACGGGAAGAAAAGGAGCTGTAGAGGATGAAAGATTGGGTTGAGAGAGAGAGAGAGAGAGAGAGAGAGAGAGAGAGAGAGAGAGAGAGAGAGAGAGAGAGAGAGAGACGCAGTTCCGCAGTTCAATAGTAAAATCGTATCAATAGCAGGAGAAAAATCTAAAATCAGCAACAATAGAGAAAAACACCCAATAATAGTATACCCCTACAAACACATTAACACCAGTAGAAGTAGCAGACTATACAGCATCGTCATCATCATCATCATCATCAGGAGGAGCAGGTAGTACAGATTAGAGGCGTGTGTCCATGGCCAGGCGGGACACGCTGTCTTGACTACCCTGGGTGATGGTAACTGTCAGTCGCCTCCTCGTTCTTTCGGCTATCTCCTGTTGACATGACTCCCTTTATCTCCTTCCTCCTCCTCCTCCTCCTCCTCCTCCTCCTCCTCCTCCTCCTCCTCCTCCTCCATCTTTCTTCCACCATCATCATTCTCTTTTTCTGCCTGTCTGTCTCTTTCTGTCTGTCTTTCTGTCCCTTTCTGTTTTTGTCTCTTTTTTCTGTCTTTTTTTCTTTTTTTTCTCTCTTCTCTCTCTCTCTCTTCTCTCTCCTCTTCTCTCTCTCTCTCTCTCTCTCTCTCTCCTCTCTCTCTCTCTCTCTCTCTCTCTCTCTCTCTCTCTCTCTCTCTCTCTCTCTCTCTCTCTCTCTCTCTCTCTCTCACTCTCTCCTCCCCTCCCCCCCCCCCCCGCTTCCCTTCACAGTGTCATTATTTCTCGCGATTTTCACATATTATACTATCATCTCCAAAATTTTCCTGCCAACTAAACATTAGACACATCATCACACCGAGCCTTATCTCCTTCTCATTTGCATTTAGCTGACTTCACTATGGCGTCTTTTAGTCATTTCTTCATCCTCTTCATTATTCCTTGATTTCCATTCTTTACCGTCCACTTATTTCCACTTATTTAACGCTAGCCATGAACCACTGATATTTACGAATACGAATATGCTTCAATTCTTTCCTTGTCTTAAATATTACTTTCTCACTTCAATTTCGCACCAAAAATCCACTTTTTTCACACATTCAGAAATTTAAATAACTTCTCATCCCTTGACTTCCTGTGTTTCATATCCTAGCCTTTTTTTTCTCTCTCTCTCTCTCTCTCTCTCTCTCTCTCTCTCTCTCTCTCTCCTCTCTCTCTCTCTCTCTCTCTCTCTCTCTCTCTCTCTCTCTCTCTCTCGTCTGCATAAATCTCAGACCATTTCCTTAATATGGATCTATCTTATACCCTGTTTCATGCCGCCCTACCTTTCAACATACTACCCTCCCTGCCATCCCCTACTTCCTTCGTCACACACCCCAGTATCAGTGACTCCCCCTCCCCAGTATCAGTGGAGGCGGTCCTTATCTCCCCCAGTAACCCGCTGTCTCGCCCCCGTGTAGTTTGGGGACCCCGTGGTTACAGAATCATTTCCTAACCAAACGCCGTCACTTTCTTATCTGCTTCCCGTAAATTTGAACCCCGAGTGACGAAGACGAAGGTGGAGGAGGAGGAGGAGGAAATCAGTAAAGTAAGAAGAGGTAGAAGAGGATGATAGTTGTTAATAGGACGAGAATGAAGAAGTAAAGAGAGGAATGAGAAGAGAGGGAAATAAGTCAGATTATGTAGAATAGAAAGAAAATCAAATGAAGATAATGATTGTGCAAATGAGGAAACTGGAAAGAAAATATGTCGAGAGAGAGAGAGAGAGAGAGAGAGAGAGAGAGAGAGAGAGAGAGAGAGAGAGAGAGAGAGAGAGAGAGAGAGAGAGAGAGAGAGAGAGAGAGAGAGATTGTAAATAGCTTGGCATTTTACACTTTCTTATCAGTCTTTGCAATCTACACGGAAATAAAACCACATAATTAAAAATGATGAAGTAGAAGAACAACATTTAAGGAGGAAAGAGAACACGAATAAGAAGAGATAAGATGGAGGAGGAGGAGGAGGAGGCGGCGGCGGCGGCGGCGGCGGCGGCGGCGGCGGCGGCGGCGGCGGCGGCGGCGGCGGCGGCGGCGGCGGCGGCGGCGGCGGCGGCGGCGGCATGGCTGTTAATGATGATCGCACGTAATAACGAGGAAGAAGAAGAAGAATAAGGGCAATTAGATAGTTGGAAGTTGTTTATGGGTTAGCAACGTACGTAGTGGTAATGCGAAAGATAAACAAGGCGAGGCAATTAGGCAGGTGAGGATGATGAGAGGTAATTACAGTGTAAGGAGGAAGAGGAAGACAGGACATGGCGTAATAGGGGGGTTAGGACACGGCCCATTGGTGATAGTGACAAGTGGGGTAGGGGGTAGGGGTAGGGGCGTTGCAAAGAGTGTATTCACAGTTTTGCGGGAGTTTGGGCTAGTTTGGCAGGGGTTTGGGCTAGTTTTGCGGGAGTTTGGGGTAGTTTGCCAGGGGTTTGGGCTAGGTTGGCGGGAGTTTGGGCAAGTTTGGCGGGAGTTTGGGCTAGTTTGGCGGAAGTTTAGGTTAGTTTGGGCTAGTTTGGCGGGAGTTTAGGATAGTTCGGGGGAAGTTTGGGCAAGTTTGGTGGGAGTTTGGGCTAGTTTGGAGGGAGTTTGGTTAAGTTGGACGGAAGTTTGGGCTAGTTTGGCGGGAGTTTAGGATAATTCGGGGGAAGTTTGGGCAAGTTTGGTGGGAGTTTGGGCTAGTTTGGCGGGAGTTTGGTTAAGTTGGGCGGAAGTTTGGGCTAGTTTAGCGGGAGTTTAGGATAATTCGGGGGAAGTTTGGGCAAGTTTGGTGGGAGTTTGGGCTAGTTTGGCGGGAGTTTGGAAAAAGATGGCGGGAGTTTGGGCTAGTTTGGCGGGAGTTGGGGCTAGTTTGGCGGGAGTGTGGGCTAGGTTGGCGGGAGTTTAGGATAGTTTGGCGGGAGTTTGGGCTAGTTTGGCGGGAGTTCAGGATAGTTTGGCGGGAGTTTGGGCTAGTTTGGCGGGAGTTCAGGATAGTTTGGCGGGAGTTTGGGCTAGTTTGGCGGGAGTTCAGGATAGTTTGGCGGGAGTTTGGGATAGTTTGGCTAGAGTTGGGGCTAGTTTGGTGGGAGTTTGGGCTAGTTTGGCGAGAGTTTGGGCTAGTTTGGTGGGAGTTTGGGCTGTGTTAGGGCTTCTTATCAGGTGGTGAGTGTATTATGACGGCGCCTTAGTCTTAGTGACCTTATTACTAGAAGTGGACTTGTTGCCTCTGTAGATTGATAGTAGAAGTAGTAGTAGTAGTAGTAGTAGTTGTAGTTGTAGTAGTTAGTGTCAGGGTTGTGGCCTTATTACTAGCAGTGGAGTTGTCGCCTCTGTAGATTGATAGTAGAAGTAGTAGTGGTAGACGTAGTAGTAGTGGTAGATGTAGTAGTAGAAGTAGTAGTGTAAATAGTAGAAGTAGTAGTGTAGATAGTAGAAGAAGTAGTGTAGATAATAGAAGTAGTAGTGGGAGGTGTAGTAGTAGTGGTAGATGTAGTAGTAGTGGTAGTAGTACAGCAGCAGCATCAGTTTCTTTAGAAGTTCCCACCTGAAAAAAATTAAATAAATAAATAAAAACATTAACGTAGCTTATTATTTTTTTGGATTTATTTTACTTATCTATATTTTTTACAAAGACTTCCCCCCCCCCAAAAAAAAACTGACTGATAAGGGGAACAAAAACATTACAATTTGTACGTGTCATCCTCCTCCAGCACATTTCACACAGTATTATTACGTACAGGTGGCAAATACATACTTGCCACCTGGTTTAGTTTCCATGATCAAAATTCCCGTGGTGCTTAAGTATATATGAATCTCATTATATTTAAATAAGACTTGTAATTCCTCTCATTTTTATCGTGTAATTTAACACAACGACTATGTTTACGGAGACGACTCACTCCTGCATTGTAGTGAAATGTACTTTTATATTTTCTTTGTACGAATTTCTATTTTGTTGGTGATAGAACGTGACTGCCGGACCGTGAGGCGTGGGAACAGGGGGGGGGGGGACACACACACACACACACACACACACACACACACACCACACACACACACCACACACACCCCACACACACACCACGCACGCACCACACACGCACGCACGCACGCACGCACGCACGCACGCACGCACGCACGCACGCACGCACGCACGCACGCACCACACACACACACACACACCACACACACACACAACACACACACACACACACACACACACACACACACACACACCACACACACACACACACACACACACACACACACACACACACACACACACACACACACACACACACACACAACACACACACACACACACACACACACACACACACACACAACACACACACACACACACACACACACACACACACACACACACACACACACAACACACACACACACACACACACAACACACACACACACACACACACACACACACACACACACACACACACACACACACACACACACACACACACACACACACACACACACACACACACACACACACACACACACACACACACACACACACACACACACACACACACAACACACACACACACACACACACACACTTTATCACACACAACACACACACACACACACAACACACACACACACACACACACACACACACACACACACACACACACACACACACACTATGTTGTGTGAGTTGATCTACACACTATGTCTGATTGTTCACGTAAACACTAACACACACAATGAGTACACACACCACAATCTAAGCAGCATCACACGAGGCACAACAGCACACCACCACACACACACACACATAAATATTTTAGAGTTTGCGATAATAACTTATTTTTCTTTTTCGTTAAAGATTTATATATATAAGAGTATTTTTTTGAGGTAAGAGAGTGGGAAAGGAGTGTTTGTGAGTGAGTGTGGCCCTGTAGTGGGTATAGCAGGGGGGCCACGCGTGCTCCACTTAATAACCACATCAACATGACTAACGTATGGTGGAGGGCCATTAGCGAGGTGGACAAGCATGAATAGTGGTGGCGGGGTCCGGGTGGCATATTCCCGTTTTCTGGAAGAGTATGTGGCGTTTACTCTTGAACACGTCAGGTTAGGTTACGTCAGGTTACGGTTAGGGTAGGTTAATTTTTTCTAGTCTAATAATTGTAACTCTGCGTGGGAATCACAATCAGGGTATTTGCGAGAATGTCCTATGGTTAGTTTCGGGGCTACAGCCAAGCGTCTTCACTCGGAAACCACATACTGGCATAGAGAACGGGAATATGCTGGCGGGAGACAAAGCAGGCTGGGGGGGGGGGGGGTGATGGACAGGTGCCATGCCGTGCACTGGTCTGTGAGGGCTGAGTGCCGTGGCAGTATCGAGGGGTGAATAATGGGGTGCTCAGGCGGTGATGGGACCTTTACGAGGCACACTTTCGGTCCTGTGATAGTGTTTCCACGGCACTTAATTTTACTTTTAATGAGTATTCCAGGCATGAGTAAAGTGGGTCAACCCCTTATGATAGTAATGAATGTTTAATGTGTTTTAACGTAATGTAAGTTTTATTTTATTTCACAAATGGATTCATAAATTTCGATGAATCAAACTTGAGATGACCTGTACCTTTAAGTAGCCTAATAACGCAATAATCAAGCGTTAATTGATGTTATGAAATGCTTGAAATTATGAGAGGAAATTATATGAGTGTTGTTTTAAATGTCTTAAGAGTAGAACATACAAAACATTTCTTAACAACATGATTTTTTTTTTCATGATTTTCAAGAAAGCAGATTTTGTAAACATGTGTAAATTTTATTCGTGGCAAGATGAGCCATAATATTTGACTCCTATAGAGGGGGATCCACATAGGTGAGAACGTGAAGAGGAACGTAAACTAAGAGGAACGTGAGAAATAGTGGATACATGAGGAGCGTGAACCACTAACAAGGGTGCCAACGTATAGAGTAAAGGGTGGCGTGTGGAATGGTAGAGTAGGCAGGGGTGTGAGTGGCTAGGCAGCGTACTGGGCAGGTTAATAAAGTATGGCGAGCTATATAGCGGTGTGTGTGTGTGTGTGTGTGTGTGTGTGTAATTGAATATGTCACCTGTATTACCTTGACCTACTATTGTTTCTTTGTTTGTTTTATTGACCTCTTGTTTCTTTTCCATTCCTTCTAGTTTCAGATTCCTTATTTACCATTCCTCTCCTACCTCTATCTCCCTCCTTACCATCACCCTACCTTTACCTTCCTCCCCTTCCCTTCATCTTCACCCCTTCCCTCCTTACCAGCACACTACCTTTACCTCCCTTCCCTTCCCTTCCCTTCATCTTCACCCCTTCCCTCCTTACCAGCACACTACCTTTACCTCCCTTCCCTTCCCTTCCCTTCCTCTTCTCCACCCCTTCCCTCCTTACCAGCACCCTTCCTTTACCTTCCTCCCCTTCCCTTCCTCTTCTCCACCCCTTCCATCCTTACCAGCACACTACCTTTACCTCCTTCCCATTCCTCTCCCCTTCTCCACCCCTACCTTTACCTCCCTCCCCTTCTCCACCCTACCTTTACCTCCCTCCCTTCTCCACCCTTCCCACCTTACCAGCACCTTACCTTTACCTCCCTCCCCTCCCTCTCCCCTTCTCCACCCCTACCTTTACCTCCCTCCCCTTCTCCACCCCTTCCCACCACCTTACCTTTACCTCCCTCCCCTCCCTCTCCCCCTCCCCTTCTCCACCCTTCCCCTCCTCCAGAAGTAACACGGTGTCGACTACTGTAGCCTCGTTGGTCGCCTTCATTAGGAGTCTCCGTATCAGGGGAGGTGTTTCCCGGACTATAAACCTGGCTACGGCCCGCCCTGCCTACCCCTTCTACCCCCTTCCCCCCAACCACCCCTACCTATACCACCACTTCCACTCCCTACCTACCCCTTCCACCACCCTCCCCCCTCCTTCCCCACCAACCATCCCTCCCTCACCCTATTACCGCTACTGATATCCTACATTACCTTCCATTACTATTTCATCCTGTTTACCTTACCACTACCAACCACAATACCACCTCTACCACCACTGCTGTCCTTACCACCCACCCTACCACTCCGTACCCATTACTACCACTGATATCCTACATTATCTTCAGTTTGTTTACTTTACCACTACCAACCACAATAGCACCTCTACTATAACCTACACTAATGATATAGGTAATATAGGTATGTTTTCCTTTTTTTTTTTTTACCTCTCCCCCACTTTATAATTACGTTTTAGAGGTATCTGAAGGCATCTGTGAAGGTCTGGAGGAAAAAAGCCCACTAATAAGGGCGGGAAAGGACTCTAGAATTTTACTATAATATATACCAGTCACCACTCACCCAACCAGCTACCAGCACCTTCAGTAGCCACCACTCACTACCACTCACCAGTCCTCTCACCCGTGTACCCTGTCTGCCGTATCTAACCCTCTCACCTTCCTACATTAGAGACTCCCACTCTGTATGTCTCGGGGTGTCGCCTACCTTCTTGTCCCACAGCGTTCCTTCACCCCTTAGTATACCCTTATATTACCCCTTGCTTCTTCGTTCTGGAGTCACCTTTTTTATTGAGAACAGTTTTAGTTATTGTATTGAAGTGTAATACATAAAAACATACGAAAATAAGGAAGCTACAAGAGGCCGTGAGACCTACACGTGGTAGTTCCTGTTACTTAACACTACCTACATCCACCTTTCATCCCCATCCATGAATTTATCTAGCCTCCTTTTAAAGCTCCCTAATGACTCCGCTCTATGTAACTACCTGTCTACTGAGTCCATTCCAATCATTTACCACCTTATTTGTGATATGTGATTTGTGATATATTTGTGATATTTGTAATTCTGATATGCCCCGAAGAATCACATGGAATTTACGATAATTGATAGGTCATTCAGGCTCAAAGTGTCGAAGAAGTGAGAGCGCTAGAGACATCTGGTGCCGTTAGCTTCTCAGAACTCTCTTCTTTGTCCCCTATTGGTCTTGTTCTTGGTCTGGGTCTGGGAGGCTTCTGGTCGCGTCTTCAGGTAATTGTTGCGGCTTTTTTTCTATTTTTTATTTTTTTTATTTAAACAGTTATTAATTACACATGGCTTTATAGGTGGATAAGTTAAGGCAGTAAGTGTTCTTTTTTTTTTTGGTCTGGGAGGCTTCTGTCCCATCTTCAGGGAAAGTTGCGGCTTTTTTTATATATATATATTATTTTTATTTAAACAGTTATTAATTACACACATGGCTTTATAGGTGGATAAGTTAAGGCAGTAAGTGTTCTTTATACCGGCACTTCCTCTTCCTCTGCCGTGTTTAAAGGGCCGTTTGTCATGTTTTTGTTAATGATGTCTTCCTCATTTTTTAAGTCTTTCATAAACTACTCTGTACTTTATTTTCTGCACCGTGATACATTTTTCTTGCTTTATTTTCTCTACCTGGTATTTTCCCTACCTGGTATTTTCCCTACCTGGTATTTTCCCTACCTGGTATTTTCCCTACCTGGTATTTTCCCTACCTGGTATTTTCGTCTATTTTTCTTGGTCTTTTTTTTCATACTCGTTTTTCCGCCATTAACACCATGCACATAATCACTGTTTCCCATGTTATTAACGCATCTAGTGACATTCCACTTGGACAAATATTCACTTTCTTCCAGCTCGATAGCAAACACTAGATGCATTTTACCTAGTTATCTTATGCTGCTTTCCATAATTTGTTGAGTTTTTGTCTCCAACACCCCCCTCCCCTTCCTCTTAACCCCACCCCCCTCCCCTACCCCTCCCCCTCCTTTACCCCTCCCCCTTTCCCTATTCTCTCCCCCTTAACACCTCTCCCCTCCTTAACAACCCCTTCCCCCCTCTTCTACCCCTCTTAACAACCACCTTAACAACCCCCTCCTCCTCCTCCTATCTCCCCCTTAACCATGCCCTCTCCCATCTCTACCCCACTTTACACCCCTCTCCCTCTATCTCCCCCTCAACAACCCCCTTCCCCTCCCTTAACAACCCCCTCTTCCTCCACCTCACTCCCCTCTTAACAACACCCTTAACCTCCTGCCACCCCCTCCCCCAAACACCGTCGTTATCTGGTCCCTGTGTCGGAGTGTCGTGTCAGCAGGTGTAATAAATACCCTCCACGACTGCTCAGCTTAGAGGTTACCTGTCGCCCGCTGAATTTACCATCATCTGCCTTCATAAATTAGGTGGTAACTGCCCATCACGCGGCCATCACGCGGCGCTGATTACCCTCTTCCCCTCCCCCTCCCCCTTCCCCTTCCCCCTTCTTCCCCTCCCCCTTCTCCCCCTCTCCAACCCCCCTCCAACCCCTCACCTCACCTCTAGACTCCTTTCTATTCGTCCTCGTCATCCTCATTCTCGTTTTTTTCCCACTATATATATATATATTTTTTTTCTTGTCTCTAATTCAATTTCTTTATTTCTCTTTTATCTTATTTTTTTATGTCTTCCGGTGTGTGTGTGTGTGTGTGTGTGTGTGTGTGTGTGTGTGTGTGTGTGTGTGTGTGTGTGTGTGTGTGTGTGTGTGTGTGTGTGTGTGTGAACCTTCTTTTGTTGGCTGAGTATTATTATAACTTCAGACATAATTGATTAACGATCGCTTAGTTTGAAAAATAAAGAAAATAGACAGATCGGTTAGATTATTCGGTCATTTTAAAAGCATGTGAAATATAATGATACGCAGGTTGTGGTTTTGATTAGGGGATAAATTATAGAAATGTAATAAGGGTATTCTAAAGGGTATTTGTGGGCTTTTTGTTACATATTTTTTTATGTCCTTGGCCAGTCCTTTGTGATGTAAAGACAAAAGAAAAGAAAAAAAAGCGACTTGAATACACAGCTTAGTTCTTATGACCATTGCTTCGGGATACATGTGACTCTTTTTTATATTTCCAAATAGACCATGTTACTGGTGCTTATGTTATATTTACAGTCGACCCTCGATTTAACGGACTTAATTAATGGGGGGAGAAGTGGTCCGTTAAAGCCGATTGTCCGTTAGTGCGAGGGTATTTCCCACGGGTGTGAAAATGTAGGAAAAACACAGGAAAAATTGTGAAATATATGATAAATAATCACAAACACCACCAGACCGTGTAGCTATGTACTTATCATAGATTGACGTGGAATTGATACAATATCAGCAAAAATCTGTTATGAATACAAATACCAGATAGGTTTTATAATCTCTGCAAGTAGTTTATTCTTTTATTTTTTTACATCACAAGAGACTGGCCAAGAGCAAAAAAACAACCTCTTGAAAACAAAGCCCTCTTAAAAACCTGTTAAAAAACCTCTTGAATTACACATATCCTTTCGAGAGCAGCATAGGAAGAGGGGTAAGCATAGGAAGACAGGTAATAGGAAGAGAGCAGCATAGGAAGAGGGGTAAGCATAGGAAGACAGGTAATAGGAAGAGAGCAGCATAGGAAGAGGGGTAAGCATAGGAAGACAGGTAATAGGAAGAGAGCAGCATAGGAAGAGGGGTAAGCATAGGAAGACAGGTAATAGGAAGAGAGCAGCATAGGAAGAGAGGTAAGGAAGATTTTGTTCATTAGCGTGGGTAGCCGGGTGCGTGAGTTACTCATAGGTTAGGTTAGGTTAGGCTGAGGTTAGTTTAGGTGTTTTCAGAGACCTAGGATTAGTGAGACAATTAGATTTTATCCGCGGCTAAAACATTCGTGGCCAAAAGGTTCTACATTCGAATAATAGAGACGTGAGAGCTGTCAATAAGATGCTTCAATACATGGTGGAAGGAATATGCAGTAATATGAACTAAAGTGACCTATTGGACAGTAACATGAAAGTGACATGATTGGGATCAGTCACTTTGGTTGCGTGTCCAGCTCGTGATCAGGGTGTGGGTGAATTACACACACACACACACACACACACACACACACACACACACACACACACACACAAACACAAACACAAACACAAACACAAACACACACACACACACACACACACAAGGAAGTAGGGTGGATGGGTACACTCACCTTAAGAACACTGCTTATACATTTTCCTCCGGCTCCTCCTCACCCCTTCAACTCCTCTACACTATCCTCCTCCTCCTCCTCTCCTCCTCCCCTCCTCCTCCTCCTCCTCTCCTCCTCCTCCTCCTCCTCTTCCTCCCTCTAGGCACTTCCAAGGGGCCGCAGCCTGTGATGTTTAACGGGGAAGATAAAAAAAAAAAAATATGTCGTATCGTTTGTTGTTAGGAAGGTCGAGAAGGCTAGGCTTTGAAGGGAGTCCTGGAGGAGGAGATGAGGGGGCGGTGCATTGTGGGGGGTGGGGGTGGGTGTCATTGGGGATGGTGGGGATGGTGAAGTGACGGGGAGGGGGTGGGGCCTGGGTGTCATTGGGGATGTGAAATGGGGATGATTGTGTGTGTGTGTGTGTGTGTGTTTGTATTTGTATTTGTATTTGTGTGAGAGAGAGAGAGAGAGAGAGAGAGAGAGAGAGAGAGAGAGAGAGAGAGAGAGAGAGAGAGAGAGAGAGAGAGAGAGAGAGAGAGAGAGAGAGAGAGAGAGAGAGAGAGAGAGATAAACTGACATACATTACACGTACTCTGATTTGCAGTAGAATTGTAGATCATAGATAATGTTTATTTTATGATCAAGTTATAAAGCTAACATAGACTTAGCTTCATAAGATGGACTTAGCCTTATGAGGTGCGGTGTTGGGTGAGGCTGAGGATAGAACGTGTGGGAACGCATAGAGAGGAGGAAGAGGGGGAGTAAGAAGGGTAGAGGGGGTTGTAGGTGAAGTAGAGAGGCTTGTAAAGGACTAGGAGGGGATGGGGGGGTCATGAGGAGGATGGGGGGATCAGGAGGAGGATGGGGGGGTCAGGAGGAGAGAGGGGGAGGAGGGTCGACCTATTGTTTTAAGCTCCCAAACGTTTTCTTTTTTGTAATTCTTCTAGGGCATCTAGGCTAACTCCCCCTCCCCTCCTCCCTCCCTCCCTCCCTCCCTCCCTCCCTCCCCCCTCCTCCCTCCCTCCCTCCCTCCCTCCCTTCCTCCCTTCCTTCCTCCCTTCCTTTCTTCCTTCTTTCTCCCACCCTTCTAACCTCTCCGTCTCCTTGCCTCTTCTTGCCTCCTTCATCCATCGTCTTCATCCATCCTTCTCTCCCCCCTTTTCCCCTCTACCCCCTATTCCCCTCTTCTCCCCTCTTTTCCTTACCGCCTTTGAGTTTTGGTCGATCAACATTGATTATTGCCCCCTATGTGTTTATCAAAGCCGCCTCCTTTCTTGCGCTCTCCTTGATCTGCATTTTTTTCATTCTTCCTTTAGTTGTGTTTAAAAAATAGGCTTAGACGTATGAAGGTGTGTGGCAAGTGTGTGTGTGTGTGTGTGTGTGTGTGTGTGTGTGTGTGTGTGGTGTGTGTGTGTGTGTGTGTGTGTGTGTGTGTGTGTTTGTGTGTGTGGGCTTTATTGAGAGAGAGAGAGAGAGAGAGAGAGAGAGAGAGAGAGAGAGAGAGAGAGAGAGAGAGAGAGAGAGAGAGAGAGAGAGAGAGAGAGAGAGAGAGAGAGAGAGAGAGAGAGAGAGAGAGAGAGAGAGAGAGAGAGAGATAACCGGATACGATACAGAACGCCAAGTTTTGTGGAAGCTAATTTATAGATGGGTTTAAGATATGAAATTTTGTGTTGAGAATTTTTGTAGTGGCGAACAATGGTGGAATGTCACGCGTCTTGAAGGAGGTTAGTAGAATGTTATTATAGAGAACTGGATTAAGTGTTTAGAAAGCTGTGTGGGATGGAAAGTTAGTTGCTCAGTATTCTTTTTAGTACATTGAAGATTACTATATATAATTATAGACATGGACCGTTCAGGAAGCTCAGATAGGCAAGGAATTAAGCTCATTTTTCTCATTTCTTCCTTAACCCCTTCACGCCCAGACCTTTCCTTTGCTATATAAAATTGTCTGTTGTTAGCCATAAAATTACGACAAGTAACTGAATATACCAAATTAGTTAGTGGACAAGGATACTAAACAGGTCATATCTATTAAATATTGCTTATAATCACTAAAAAATCGTCTAATGGTACCTAAATTACAATGGAAATTACATTCTGGGTCTCAAGGGGTTAAGCTTATTTTTCTAATTTCTTCCTTAATAATAAAATCTAGTGAGCAGGTCGTATGTTTATAGTGAAAAATGTAGATCAAAATAATTATGTGACTGGATTGTACATTGATTTCGCGTGACAAGTTAGTTTACGAGTGACTGAAGTAATAGATGATGAGATACAACAGAGGCATTCTACTACTTCTACTATTCTACTTCTACTATTTATTTACTTCTACTATTACTATTCATACGTACTACAATATGTGCTGTTTTAACATGTTTTAGTGAGTTCTTGTTGTGTGGAGGGGATAGAGGTAACCATCGGATAATTCGGGCTTTCGGCTAATTCGACCCAGGTCTCCCCCCAATTAGTTCGAATTAGAGAGGGTTTACTGTATGACTTTATAATGGAATAGAGAAGAGAATTGAGAATGGTTAGGACGGTACAATGACGTGTTTTCTGAAGCCCTTAGGAGATCACAAACTCACACATTTACATATATATATATATATATATATATATATATAATGTGTATATATAAAGTGTAGGCTTGCGTGTGCCTGTCGTGTAGCAGCCAAGTAGGTAAAGCGGCGCTGAATGACGTCTGAAGTCACGTAATCACCATGACACAGCAGGTCTTCACAATGGAGTGCTAGTTACTTCCACTCGTTATACATATTTTCACATGGACGCACCTTGCCTAGACGCAAACTTGCAGCCCGGCCTCTCACCCCCCATCATATTTTTTGGACACATAGTCCAAAAAATTTAGATTTATTTTAATGGTGAACTTTAAAATTAATCCTAACAAGCTGAATTTTTCGTCACTGATAGTCAATGATGCATAGAACAACATACTAAAAATCCCCGTAAATCCCTATTGTGCTTCTCGAGATATATACACTTACATTGTTGGCATTTTTTTTTTTTTGGCAAAATTTTTTTTTTTTTTTTTTTTTTGTGTACAAGTTTATGGCAAAACGAAGTTGTTCTTGTAATTTTTTTTTTATTTACACACAAGAAAAAAGTTATAAGCATTTTAATTGTACCAATTCCACACCACCCAGGAGGTTGGTACGTGGCGCGTTGCTTTTTTTTGCGTGGAAGCTCCCCAGGAGGCATACATAACCACGGGATACATTATATACACATTATATACACTCCAACGTATCAGTAACCGTCTTCCAACCTATAGTGAGGCGGACAACACTACTTACTACTATATACACTATGTAGTCTCCAAACATGCATAATCCAGTTTTAATGAAAATTCCATTAAGCTATATACAGTACACTATTTAGTATATGAGAACATGCAGACTCCAGTTTTAACGAAAAATTAATTAAGCTATATATAGTACACTATTTAGTCTATGCGAACATGCATAATCCTGTTTTAATGAACAGTTAAGGAATTCCATATAAATAAAAAAACTAATAGCCTAGGAAAGAATTTTCATCATCATCTTCAATAGTGAAACTTTTCTGACTGTTATGACAGTGTTGCCGCATTGAAATCAGCATTGTCAAAGATGAACTGTGTGAAACCAGCCAGGTCATAAGAGGGTTGTGATCCATCTAAAAAGGCATCGTATAATCTTTGTATTTCCATATAACTGCAAGAGAATGACAAACTGCTGAGTATATCAATAACCTCACGGGATGCATACTTCATATGAATATATACACCAATTGAGAGCAGTATTGGAGAAATGTATGATCTTGGACGGCATGCTGATATGACACTATGTGAAATTGCTGTGATTTGCCGATCACTGCTGGACGGTGAAGTAGCTGGTCCTTTGATAATATATTTCAATAAATGCAGCAATGAGTTTGGAACATCTGCAGCACTGCCATTGAGATCATTAATATTTGGGTATTCTGAACATTTATAAACTTGTCCTGATATCATCTCGTATAATTGAAGCAGCCATCTCAATAATGGAGAATTTATCATGTTGTGTTGCTTTGGATTCCCACTTCTGCCGGAGAATCGCGTGACTAGCATCACGAAAACTTAGTATAACTTCTTTCCCTTGACTTCCACTGATAATAAGGTTTTCTCCAAAGTGGTCTTTCAGTTTGGTTTTAAGGTGTTGAAAACCATAACCCTCATCTACACAAAGAAAGCCATTGTATAGAGTTTTAATTTCCTGTGATGAATACTGACATTCTTTGTTATTTTCCAGGAAATTGCACAATTCGTCAAATGCTGTAGCTTTATGCACATGAATAGGCCTGGAATGGGTAGACCTTGTAGCATTAATATCTTTATCAATGTTGGAATCTAGGTAAACAACTGTGCACACTTTCGATGATATTTTCCTTCTTCTGCAACTAAGTCATGACTTGCCTGTATTCTCGCCTTCACCTCCATTCCCCACTTATCATTTCTTTCTTCTGCTTTCTTTATAACATTAGCCAAATACTGAATGGTTGAAACTTTACTGATTGATTCTCTTTGGCATGCAGGCCTTTTAGTATTCTGTTGTTCATCAATTCGTTTTGAACAGAATAAGCATGCTTCTTTGATGTTGCATGGCTGTGTCCCTGATCGTAATTTCTTGGTCTTCGGGGAGGGGCAACTGTCTTCCTTCTCCTCTTCCCTCTTCTTCTTAAAACTCGTTATGCTTGACTTCCGTGTGTAATCTTTCCTGCACTTTTCATGAAGAGAAAATGGTGTATTCTTATTTTCAAATTCTTTGGAAAGCCCATCATCACGTTCAAAACTAGTCATTATTAGAGTTGCCAGACCTTTACTTCCAATTGATACCCGAGGTGATGAGGACAGGTCCTCATCACAAAGGATACATAGATCTGCTGCCATAGTTTAGCCCAAGGGCTAACCTAACCTAACCTAACCTAACCTAATATATATTTACCTATTTATAAACTCTACAAGATGAATAGTTTAAAAGCAAACCTTATAGAAACGCCTTCAACTTCTTCAATAGAAAATTCAATATATATATACTGAAAAACGCAAACAATTCAATATAGTAGTTAATAACGATGCACAATTATTGTATGGGATACAACAAGGTTCAGTTATGATAACCTACACCTTGCCCGATCGTTCATCTTACATCACTTAGGTCCCGTGCGATCTGTACACCTTCCGGGTGACTTTAGCCCCGTCACCCTTGGCTCGGCTTTACCCGCGTTGGCACACCCTGTCACTTCAGGCACGGTTGTCTTACATAAATTGGGGCGCATAAGACAACATTTGGGACACTACCTCAATAGAAAATGATGGTAGTTGATGTAAGACCCCATGCTGGGTTTCACAGCAGTGATGTCACCAGTGTGCCCTGGTTGTGCGTCGACAAACACTCCTTTACACAGAAAATGCTTATAATTTTTTTTCATGTGGCTAAAATAAAAAAATCACAAGAACAAATTCGTTTTGCCATAAACTTGTACACATACTGAAAAAAAAAATGAAAAACATTTTCATTTTTTTTGGCCAAAAAAAAAAAAAAGCCAAAAATGTAAATGTGTATATATCTCGAGAAGAACCATAGGAATTTACGGGGATTTTTAGTATGTTGTTCTATGCATCATTGACTATCAGTGACGAAAAATTCAGCTTGTTAGGATTAATTTTAAAGTTTGACTCTAAAATTCTTGTACTAACACCCACACTTATTGCAATACCTGTACTCAGCCAGGGGAATCCATGGCTCCTCTTGAAACTCTTGCCCGCAAGCTTAATGGAGAATACCTCAAAACACATCAAATATCTAACATTGTAAAGGCAGAGAAAGCATGGCTTTTGGGGAGGTGGTAGCAGAGTGGTTAGCTTCTCCGAGTAGCTGTTCTCGGTGACCCGAGTTCGATCCCCGATGAGAAAACCAAAATCCACTTAAAAATCTTTCTGCACCGTCGAGTCGCCTAAGAACACCCACATGCTGCCCATTAACTCATCCTTGGATTGCGAGTGCATCGGAGGACACAGGGGGGCGGCATGAGCCTCTAATTAGTCACAGACGTCACTATAAAAATCATGACTGCGCTACCACGGGCGAAGGCCAACCATCACTGTCCTTAAGTGAACCTCCAGGGCCTACCATCCCACCCACCCCTTGAGGTCACTGCCTACAGGCGGCTATAGGGAAAAAAAGAAGAAAAAAAAAAAGATTAACATTGAGGTAACAAGAACTATGATGATAGGAGAGATGGAACAAAGCTAAGAAAGTGAAACAAATAAAGGATAAAGAGTTCAGCTTCTTTTTTTTTTTTATTTTATTTTTTTTTTTTATACATCACAGGGAACTGGCCAAGGGCACAACAAAAATGGGTAACACAAAGCCCGCTTAGTTGCCAGTCCCTATAAAGAAGACAGTAAGAGAATAAAATAAAAACAAAGGGGTAGGCCAATTTAGTTCGGGAGGTGTCTTGTTACTCTTCTTTTGAAAAGATTTAAGT
Source organism: Chionoecetes opilio (assembly GCA_016584305.1). Classification (NCBI taxonomy): domain Eukaryota; kingdom Metazoa; phylum Arthropoda; class Malacostraca; order Decapoda; family Majidae; genus Chionoecetes; species Chionoecetes opilio. Next base: position 806,724 of record JACEEZ010011919.1, on the reverse strand, counting down.
CATAGGAAAGTGGAAAAATTGAAACAGGAAGAGAGTTCCAGAGTTTACCAGTGAAAAGGATGAAAGAGTAAAGATACTGATTAACTCTTGCATTAGGAAGATGGACAGAATAGGGATGGGAATGAGTAGAAAGTCTTGTGCAGCGAGACCGCGGGAGTGGGGGAGGCATGCAGTTAGCAAGCTCAGAAGAGCAGTGAGCATGAAAATAACGGTAGAAGAGAGCAAGAGAAGCAACATTGCGGCGGTGATTTAAAGATTGAAGACAGTCAGTCAGAGGAGAGGAGTTGATGAGACGAAAAGCTTTTGACTCAACCCTGTTTAGGAGAGCTGTATGAGTGGATCCTCCCCAAACATGTGAGACATACTCCATACATGGGCGGACAAGGCCCCTGTAGAGAGCAAGCAATTGGGAGGGAGAAAAAAAAGGATGCAGACGCCACAGCATCCCTAACTTCTTAGAAGCTGTTTTAGCAAGAGATGAGATTCTAGAGTAGGAAGATGTTTGTTAAGCTAGGAATAATTGACACATTCCTGTAAAGTCAAAGATAGTTTTCGGTTGTCCAGCTGAAGCTCCTGACTGTACAACTTATAAGAATTCACCAATAAAGTAAAAAAATAAAATAACATAAATAGATATAAATTAATATAGAGGGTATTAGAGACTTACCTTATGTAGATGTTAAGGAACAAAAATGACAGTATAAGTAAAAGAGGAGAAACTATAAGGAATGGGAGGTGCACAGGCCTAGGTTTAAGGTAGAGGACAGGTAATGGCTCACTGATGCATCACCGATAGGAACACCAGCACCGAGTTCCTGACGTGCCCCACCTGCCTCGCCTGTCCCCCTAGCGGCTGTCAATTAGCTACGTAGGTGCCGTGTGAAGGGTGAGGTGTAAGGGGTGTTAAGGGTGGAATGGGGTGAGACGTGCGGGGTAAACTGGGTTGCCGGGATAGTGTGGAACAATGGGAAGGTAAGGATGGGAGATATGGGTAAGGGGGAGTGAGTAAGGGAGGGATAGAGACAGGAGGATAACCAAGGCTGTGGGTAGATAGGAAGTGTTACAGTAGTGATGGAAAGAGAGAGAGAGAGAGAGAGAGAGAGAGAGAGAGAGAGAGAGAGAGAGAGAGAGAGAGAGAGAGAGAGAGAGAGAGAGAGAGAGAGAGAGAGAGAGAGAGAGAGAGAGAGAGAGAACACGAGTGAGCGGAATGAGGAAAATAACTCTACGGATGGACACTGAAGAAAATCCAGAAATGTTGAGTTGGTTCCTGGACCTGAGAGGCATTGCTTTGCATAGTTAATGTAAGAGTTGTGACAAAGTAGTGCGAAAGTCTTGTGTTCCATTTTCCTACGAATGAGTCGTGAAAGAGTGGAAGTTTAGGTCACCACAGAAACTGAATGAACTCTTCACGTAATTCCGCTTTTTTTTCTACATTATATACACATTTGCAGTTTTCTCCAAAGCTTTATTTTTTAATTTTTTATAACATTACAAATAACTGGGCAAGGGCAAAAAAAAAAAGGGTAACAAAAAGCCCGCTAAGTTGTCAATCCCTATAAAGAAGACAATAAGAGAATACAGAAAGTGGGGTGGGCCAATTTAGTTCGAGAGGTGTCTTGTCACTCCTCTCTTGAAAAGATTTCCTCATAAATGTTATCCTCAAATTCGTCTTTTCATTTTTTTTTATACAGTCGTGTTTTGTCGTATCGGTTTCTATTTTGTTAAAATTTACAAAACCCTGTCTGCAGTCTAGTACCCTATTAATGAGGCGCTCCTGACGGAATTCGAGAGTTTGCCGGTGAGACTTTTTGGGCATTGGCAGTCCGTGATGGCACTTCCATCCCTTGTTCCCTCCTTTTCATAGTCGGCTATTCCCGCCCATCACCCCACCACCACCCACATACGCCAACCCCCACCACAACACCCGCCCAACACCGCAACCCAAAAGCCCGCCCTATCACCACCCCACCACCACCACACACCCCATCACCACCTCACCCCACCCCACCACCACCCCACACCACCCCACCACCACCACGCATTCCTAGATTTTCTGCAAAATTAATATGAGTTTGTGAGTTTTTCCCTCCCACATGTGTTGCTGGTTGTGGGGCTTGCTGTGGGGTGTTGCTCCCTCCCCTTGTGAGACCCCGGGGTGGGGCGTCAGGGGTGGGGGGTGAAGCGTGATCTTGCCCTCAATACCACAGGACCCTAACACTTCTGCTTCCTCTTGCACTATGGAAGTTTACCTTATTGTCTCTCTTGGCTGTTTGTCATTTCTATCGTTTTTCCCGCCTCCCCCCTTCTCCTCTCTTCTCTTTTCTTCTCGTGTGGTGTCCCCACTCAGCTTCTATACTTGTCTTCTGTCTCGTCGGCCATTTCTCAGTCTTGTGTGTTGTGTGTGGTTGTTGTGTGGGGTTGTTGTGTGTTGTGTGTGTGTGTGTGTGTGTGTGTGTGTGTGTGTGGTGTTGTGTTATAAACAGAGATACGTGTTGGTTTATACATAATGTTTTATTATTTTGTTTGTTTTTTGATGTGGAGGGACGTTTGTTTCACAGTGTCGCGCACACCAGCATGTAGGCGTGGCTGAAGATCTTGGTCATGATCAGTACACAGACGCCCTCGAGTTCACTGCCTTATCCTTATCCGCCCATGTATGGAGTATGTCTCACATGTTTGGGGAGGATCCACTCTTACAGCTCTCCTTCACAGGGTTGAGTCAAAAGCTTTTCGTCTCATCAACTCCTCTCCTCTGACTGACTGTCTTCAATCTTAAAATCAACCGCCGCAATGTTGCTTTTCTTGCTCTCTCTACCGTTATTTTCATGCTCACTGCTCTTCTGAACTTGCTAACTGCATGCCTCCCCCCTCCCGCGGCCTCGCTGCACAAGACTTTCTACTCATTCTCATCCCTATTCTGTCCATCTTCCTAATGCAAAAGTTAATCAGTATCTTTACACTTTTGTCCCTTTTACTGGTAAACTTTGGAACATTCTTCCTGTTACTATTTTTCCACCTTCCTACGACTTGAATCTTTTCAAAAGAGGAGTGACAAGACACCTCCCGATCTAAATTGGCCCACCCCTCTTTCTTTATTCTCTTACTGTCTTCTTTATAGGGACTGGCAACTATTCGGGCTTTTTGATACCTCTTTTTTCCCCTTTTGCCAGTCCTTTGTGATGTAAAAAAAAAAAAAAACTACTATATTCGCTTATATTTACCTTTTTCTCTTGCAGGAGTGTGTGGGTAGGAGGGTGCACCATGGACGAACCAGAATGTCAAGTGCCACTGAAGCCCCGCCAGATGCCCTTTCACCTAGGGGGCGTGCGGGTGCTGCTGCCGGTAAAGCCCTACCCATCACAGCGTGCAATGATGGCGCAGGTAGGCTGACCTCCGCAGGGTGACGTGTTGTAGGATTTGCCACTCCTCATTGTGCATACTGTATGTTCCTATTTAGTCTTTCATAAACCCCTATTTAGTATGCTACTGTAGTACTGCATAGCATCCGGGGCGTAAAACTCATGCTACAAATTTAACCCCTTGAGACCCAGAATGTAATTTCCATTTTAATTTGGCTACCATTAGACGATTTTTAGTGAATATAAGCAATATGTAATAGTTATGACCTGTTTAGTTTCCTTGTTGACTAACTAAATTGCTATATTCAGTTACTTTTCGTAATTTTATGGCTCGACAACATACAATTTTTTATAGCAAAGGAAAGATCTGGGCGTGAAGGTGTTAAATGATGAATGCCGACAATATAATTGGAAGCGTATCATCGGCTGTCTAACCTCATAAGACATGGGAAAATCTGATGTTACACAGAAAGATGATGATGATAGTACTGCATATCATCATCATCATCATCATCATCATTTCATAGGTAATGCCTTGCGGGACAAGGCATCCCCCCAACCCTTTGACAGCACGAATCTCTGCCAGATCCTGTATATATCATTTTCAACTTCATATACATCTTCATATGCATCTACCTCTGACCTGATCAGCCTTTACCGTGCCGTGTCAGGTCTCTCAAGGGTTGTCTGGTCACTCAGTCTTTTGCTTCATGTTATCTAGTTCTCTAGCCATGAGTCCTCATCTGTATTTTGTCCTGACATATTTCTGTCGCTTTGATTTTGATGTTTTATCCATGTTTATCCTGTCTTTTTAAAGTTCATGCCAAAATCAATGCTTTTATTAATCTTTTCATTTATTTTATTAACTTTTTCTCCATTGGTTTTAGTTAGTTTTCATGCTTCATATTCATTTCATAAGTGTAGAAGTACTCGTAGTATAGGTAATATTCATATAGACCTTGACGCACATATCCATCTACTATCTATCTATATGGATATATATATATATATATATATATATATATATATATATATATATATATATATATATATATATATATATATATATATATATATATTATATATATATATATATATATATATATATATATATATATATTATAAGAGTAGTAGAGTAAATGATAGAGAGAGAGAGAAGAGAGAGAGAGAGAGAAGAAGAGAGAGATAGAGGAGAGAGAGAGAGAGAGAGAGAGAGTAGAGAGATAGAGAGAGAGAAGAGAGAGAGAAGAAGATAGATGAGAGAGAGAACGAGAGAGAAGAAGAGAGAAGAAGATAGATGATGAGAGAGGATAGAAGAAGGAAGAGATAGATAGAGAAGAGAGATAGATAGATAGATAGATAGATATATAGATAATAGATAATAATAGATAATAGTAGTATATAATAATATATAGATAGTTATATAATAATGATAGTATATACTATTATATAGTGTGAGGGTGCATATTATATTATTACTCAAGTTTGTTAAGTTTCAGTATATCAGAAAATTTCAAGTTATTATGAACTTTCACTCATGTGTGAAGGACAGCATAAAAGAAAAGAAGCGATATATAGTAAACCAAAAGATGCCTGAGATGAAGTGCTAATCAGTGTATACATGTCCCACACCCCTGATTAATGGTGTACATTGTGGATTATTAGTAATTTCCAAAGTGTGTATGGGAAATCTGGTGCATTTTATTGCTAATTCAAAAATACAAATATCTTACATATTTCCATTTTATTGCTTAGTTATCATTTTCAAACCAATATTACGATTTTTTTTTTTTTTTACTGTTGGGTAACCCTACTTGAAAAAAAGAAAATATTTACTGTAGATGTCTGTTGATGATCTGTAACCTCTGTACACATGTGTGTGTGGTGTGTGTGTGTGAATGGGAGGGAGGTGTTGTGTGGGAGGTGTTGTGAGGGTGGTGTTGGGTGTGGGTGTGTGGTGTGGGCGGAGGGGGCGTGGGTGGCGGGGCGTGGGTGTGATAACCAACAAGGAGGGTGGGAATTTGTATCATATTATTACGAGGCTAACAATGCCGGCCGCGGTGTGTGTGTGTGTGGTGTGTGTGTGTGTGTGTGTGTGTGTGTGTGTGTGTGTGTGTTGTGTGTGTGTGCTTGTGTGTGTGTTGTGTGTGTTGCCTCTCTTTTACTCTCTCTCTCTCTCTCTCTCTCTCTCTCTCTCTCTCTCTCTCTCTCTCTTCTCATTTTCTCTCTCTCATATATCTCTCTCATCTCATCTCTCCGTTTTCTCTCTCTCTCTCATATAATCTATATATCTATATAATATATATATATATATATGTATATATAGAGAGAGAGAGAAGAGAGAAAGAGAGAGAGAGAGTATATACGGCATGAGATTTTCTCTGAGACAGATCTCATGGTATAAATATATAAATCCATATATAAATCTTATCTCACTATATATATATATATATATATATATATATATATATATATATATATATTATATATATATATATATATATATATATATATATATGTATATATGTGTATATTTATATATAAGATAATAAAGACCAAGGAATACAGGTCCTACGAGCCTGACTCTCCCAATCCTGTGAAAACAGGTGAGAGAAGGAGGAGCAGGAGAAGGAGGACGAGCAGGAGGAGGAGGAGGACGAGCAGGGGGAGGAGGAGCAGCAGGAAGGAGGAGGAGCAGGAGCAGGAGAAGAGAGGAGCAGGAAGAGAAGCAGGAGGAGCAGGAGAAGGAGGAGGAGGAGCAGCAGAAGAAATAGGAGCAGGATGGGGACGAGCAGGAGAAGGAGGAGCAGGAGGAGCAGGAGGAGAGGAGAAGGAGCAGGAGGAGGAGGAGAAGGAGAAGGAGGAGGAGGAGGAGGAGGAGGAGCAGGAGCAGGAGGAGGAGCAGGAGCAGGAGAAGGACGATTGATTGAAAATGGACCTTAATGAGGTTGGAGCTGATTCTTGGTGGAGACTCTCAACCAATGAGTGAGAAGAAACATTGGTGAGGTTGGAGTTAAGAAGAATAGATCCAAACACCACAGTTCCAATATGAAAACAGATGAGAACGTTAAAGTACTGATATAATAAGGGTGAGGTAGGAGTTAAGAAGAATAAGTTCCAATATGAAAACAGATGAGAACGTTAAAGTACTGATATAATAAGGATGAGGTAGGAGTTAGAGACAGGTAGGATCTATGGTGTTTGGTTCTATTCTTCTTAACTCCAACCATATCCTTATTAGGTCATGTTGCCAACTCCAATTTTTTTATTTCCTCCGTGGCCTCCTATGTCGCGACTGACAAAACAGCAAAGTGATCTTGGGATGACCAAAATGTGTCCCAAGCTTCACACAGTAATGCTTGTGATCTACGCCGCCCTGCTGCTGCTGGTGCTGGCGGGGGACGTGGCCACCATCATCTACGGCCACCACCACCACCTCCATCACCACGACCCAGCCGCCGCAGAGCCCCTGGACGAGTACGTCACCACGCTCATGCACGGGTCCCGCCGCCACCACCACCAGGACCCACCTGCCGGGGCTACACAGGGGGAGGTGTTGAGGGAGCTGGTCTGGGGAGGACTGCTTCTATGCTCCACGCTGCCCCTCCTGGCCCTCTGCCGCCTCCTGCCGTCCCGCGCCAGGGGCCTGTGTCACTTCTGGTACGTCGCTCACTTCACATGGAGCGACGACCGGGCACGGTACGCCTTGCACGTCCTGTACGGCCTGCAGGTGCGGCCCGTGGTGGACGCCCTCGGCCTGTCCTTCCTGCAGGCCGTGGACACCCTGGCCTACTGGTGGTGGTGCCTGCAGGGCCTTCTCCTGGTGGCACTCGTCAGGGCTCTCTGCGGCAGCGATCACGACCAGGAAGACGACACCAACGACGACGACACCGACTACGACACTGCCGACGACAACGAGCTGGTGGAGGTGGTGGTTATGGAGGGGCGGGAGGGTGAGGCTGAGGGGCCCTTCTCGCGACTCCCAGCCTTCCCTCCCGCTGCCGCCCGCCTGGCCTTGCCTCCCGCCGCGCCAGACAGCCTCCAGTGCGTGGTGTGCATCGGCGGCGCAGAGGGAGAGTTCTCAACCATCTCGCTGGCCGATGCAGACTATTGAGCGCCCTGTGAGCTGAAGGAGTGAGGGGATAACACTGGTCTATGTTGATGAAAACAATGAAAAAAATGGTTAAAATAGAAAAAAATACAAAAAGTAAAATAAAATAATCAAAAGCAAAAAAAAAAAATGACTGGTAGTAGTACAGAGATATGTCTTTACGGTAGATTCACTCACATATATGATTACTTTCTGTCTTACTGCATATATATATTTTTCTACATATTTCACAAATATTTACAATATTCTACATATTTGGATTTATACATATATTTTTCCTGGTTATTTGGTACGCATGACTGTATATATGGTGTGTGTGTGTGTGTGTGTGTGTGTGTGTGTGTGTGTGTGTGTGTGTGTGTGTGTGTGTGTGTGTGTAAAAATACTTGCATGAATCTATGTATGATAGAAGCCGGTATTCCCCCAGTGCAACACCTCGTTGAGAAGTAGATGTAAGTTTTTATGAAAGATGAAGTTTTTATGTAAGTTTAAGAAAAGTTTTAAGTATATCCAAAGGAAACCTGCAGACATAGACATGGACCAACCTTACCACTTTGTATATAATCTTTGCAGGCAAGCGAATACACCTGGTTTCCGGTTCATAGAAAGATCAGCTGTTTGGGACAATAATATGGATCCATTAAATAGTGTTGTGCGATATGTGCAGGAAAGAGCAGCCGGTGCAACAAAGCTCACAACATATATCACAGACCTGAACCCATCCATGACAGTGCACCAAGTGTATAGAACCGATAGATTCATCCAAGACTACAAACGTGAATCATTTACCAGACTCAGACTTATGTCTCACAATCTTAAGATAGAAGTAGGGAGGTGGAGTCGCACACCTGCTGACCAACGCGTGTGTCAGTGTGATGGTGAACAGGTGCAAACAGAACAACATGTCTTGATAGATTGTCCCCTGTCTGCTCATTGCCGCGTAAGGTTCAACATGTTATCGTTTTCTAATATTACCAACCTATTGAATGAGGCCACATATGTACGTGAATTATGTGATTACGTACATGAAGTGCTTGGTATTTTTGCTTAGAATATATGTATTACCTTCTACTTGGAAAAAATGATATTTTTGTTTTGTTTGGACAAATGATAGATCTGCATTGTTTTTTGTATAATATTTTGTGTTTTGTAATCTTTTGTATTTTGTATTATGTATTAATTGGAAATTCTTTGTCAATAAATTAACTAACTGTGTGGTGTGTGTGTGTGTGTGTGTGTGTGTGTGTGTGTGTGTGTGTGTGTGTGTGTGTGTGTGTGTGTGTGTGTGTGCTCGCATGTGCTTTTGCAAATGTCTAAGTGTCTATGTGTGCACGTGTACTTCTCCATGTGTGTGTGTGTACGTGTTCTAATTGTGTGTGTGTACGTGTTCTAATTGTGTGTGTGTACGTGTTCTAATTGGGTGTGTGTACGTGTTCTAATTGTGTGTGTGTACGTGTTCTAATTGTGTGTGTGTACATGTTCTAATTGTGTGTGTGTACGTGTTCTAATTGTGTGTGTGTACGTGTTCTAATTGTGTGTGTGTGTGTGTACGTGTTCTAATTGTGTGCGTACGTGTTCTAATTGTGTGTGTGTGCGTGTTCTAATTGTGTGTGTGTACGTGTTCTAATTGTGTGTGGGTACGTGTTCTAATTGTGTGTGTGTACGTGTTCTAATTGTGTGTGTGTACGTGTTCTAATTGTGTGGTGTGACGTGTTCTAATTGTGTGTGTGTACGTGTTCTAATCTGGTGTGTGT
>JACEEZ010011919.1:785000-795000 GCA_016584305.1 Chionoecetes opilio | reverse complement strand
CCTGGAAGACTGTCGCTACCCTGAGCCACCTGCGTGCTGCTCTCCTCTGTTGCCTTAGAGTCACACTAGAGGTATCAGTGGCAGCCTCGTTAGACCCATTAGGGCTGCTCCTGTCTGTTCTTCCTTGATCATCTTGTTCTAATTTATATCATACCATAGATATCATCTCTAATCATTATATCCTGGCATGGTGAAACATTAATTATATGTTGTTAGTAAATTTTGCAATTGTGTTAAATGATAAGTAAAGAAATTATTATAATAAGGAAAATCATTGTTATAACGACATGGATACAGCAAGTGTGTGATGTAGTGTAATGATTTTCCTTTGGGTAGAATGTATGTTGTATTTATGATATGTAGATATAGGGAGTCAGCACTTACTGGTCGGGTTAGGTATGCACAAAATACACTGTTATGTGGTTAGTTAGATTAATGTTATCAAGGTACGGTAAAGATAGAATGATGTGACTCCAGAATAATCATAAAATATTAATGTTCATATAATCTAAAATTTTGGTAAATAGTTTGTAAGTGAAATGCATATTTCATACTTGTAGTAATACTTCCCTCTGGTTTTACACACAAACACCTAAGGTAGGCCCATCATTCACTTAAGCTATGTGTGGTACCTATATTTACACATACAATTGTGCAGAGTGGCATGACATAGGAGAAAAAATAAAAAGTGAAGAAGTAATAGCAAAAAAAGCAAAAAAAACATATCCATTATAATTTTAGAGAAAAGAAAAGGAGGAAACATAGAAAGAGAAGAAAGAATAGCAAAAAACAAAACAAAGAAAATAACATATCCATAACCTACTGTTGGTAAAGCAGGTATATTATTCTTGTGCACACACTACACTTTGCTCGACAGTAATATAGTTTCTCCCTAATATATTTTCATGATTACTGTGAAACACGTAAATGGCGAAGAACTTATGCCACAAATTTATATGAACGCCGACAATAGAACTGGAAGCGTATCATCGACCATCTAACCTCATAAGACAACGGTAAAATCTGATGTTAACCCCTTTAGACCCAGAACGTAATACCCATTGTAATTTGGCTACCATGAGACGATATTAATTAATATAAGCAATGTTTTATAGATAATGACCTGTTCAGTATCCTTGTCCACTAGCTAATTTGGTATATTCAGTTACTATTCGTTATTTTATGGCTAACAACAGACACTTTTATATGGCTAAAGAAAGATCTGGGCCTCAAGGGGTTAAACAGAATGCTGCATGATGATGACTGTGATATACAAGAATCTGGAGTGGTGTGACTGATGATTAGAACCAGTTGGTGTTTTCTTTTTATCTATTCATCAATTCTTTTATAATCATAGGCTTGTAATGATCATCACCCTCCTCACTACACTTGTCTGTGGGTGCTGTGATGGGTGACATAGGGCCAATGCAAAGTGAACCCCACCCCACACCCACCCCACACCCATTGTTGTGACCCAGGCTTGGTAGTTGTGACCCAGGCTTGATAGTTGTGACCCAGGCTTGGTAGTTGTGACCCAGGCTTGGTAGTTGTGACCCAGGCTTGATAGTTGTGACCCAGGCTTGGTTGTTGTGACCCAGGCTTGATAGTTGTGACCCAGGCTTGGTAGTTGTGACCCAGGCTTAGTTGTTGTGACCCAGGCTTGGTAGTTGTGACCCAGGCATGGTTGTTGTGACCCAGGCTTGGTTGTTGTGACCCAGGCTTGGTAGTTGTGACCCAGGCTTGGTTGTTGTGACCCAGGCTTGGTAGCTGTGACCCAGGCTTGGTTGTTGTGACCCAGGCTTGGTTGTTGTGACCCAGGCTTGGTAGTTGTGACCCAGGCTTGGTAGCTGTGACCCAGGCTTGGTAGTTGTGACCCAGGCTTGGTAGTTGTGACCCAGGCTTGGTTGTTGTGACCCAGGCTTGGTTGTTGTGACCCAGGCTTGGTTGTTGTGACCCAGGCTTGGTAGTTGTGACCCAGGCTTGGTTGTTGTGACCCAGGCTTGGTAGTTGTGACCCAGGCTTGGTAGTTGTGACCCAGGCTTAGGTGCTGTGATCCCAGGCTTGATAGTTTGACCCAGGCTTATAGTTGTGTCCCAGGCTTGATAGTTGTGACCCAGGCTTGATAGTTGTGACCCAGGCTTGGTTGTGACCCAGGCTTGGTTGTGTGACCCAGGCTTGGTAGTTGTAACCCAGGCTTGGTTGTTGTGACCCAGGCTTGATAGTTGTGACCCAGGCTTGGTTGTTGTGACCCAGGCTTGGTAGTTGTAACCCAGGCTTGGTTGTTGTGACCCAGGCTTGGTAGTTGCAGACTATTTAACCATCCATGCTGAGTGTTTATTAAAATCAACATTGTTATAAGGATTTAGGATTTGTTAAGTCATTCAGTTAACTTTGTTGTGTAGAGGTGATAGGGAAGGTGGAATATTCGTTTTAAGATTAGGTATTTTTAGACCTAGACAAGATTATGTATTATTAGATTATTGAGTAAGACAAGTATTGGGACGGTAGAATATTGCTATCAAGATTAGGAAATGTAGTATTAACCCCTTAAGGCCCAGAACGTAATTTCCATTGTAATTTGACCACCATTAGATATTTTTTTATGAATATAAGCAATGTTTTTATAGATATGACCTGTTTCCTTGTCCACTAGCTAATTTGGTTTATTTAGTTATTTTTGTAATTTTATGGCTATCAACAGACGATTTTATATAGCAAAGGAAAAGTCTGGGCGTGAAGGGGTTAAGTAGTACTTGTAGTTATTTGAAGTATTTAATTATTTGTAGTAGTTATGTAGTATTTGAAGGCTACATGTGGGACTATTACTGTAAGCTTATATTATCTTTTTCTTTTTCAGGTTAGTGTTTGCTGCTTGTTGATTCGAGAAGGCACCATAGAAGAGAGGGTAAGCCAGAATTTTTTGCTTTGTTTATCCTTAATGAGTCGTGAGTGTCTCTCCCTAAATGTGTAAATGCCCTATGTAGATTGTTCTCATAGATAGGTCAGAGATAGGCCTACGTGAGAACCTTGGGGTTACATAGAGCATGAGCAGTGCATTTTTTAACATGCTAACTGGGCGACCAAAATGTCTCTCAGTGATGGAAAACTGTCGCCCAGTAAGGACATTTTGAAGCTACTGGGCGACAAGATATTTATTCATAAAATCCTTCCTGGATGCAATGGCTCATCATGTCTGTGTGTGTAAGATCCAGAAGTGGATCGTGTAAGATCTTATTACTGCATATGATCATTATTTATATATATTTCTTCTTTTGATGTCTATATAATTTTGTGCCGCCATATATGCCATGTCGATTGTTTGCGTAATGAAAATTTGTTGGTGTCACTGGAAGATTCATAAGCACAGCATGGAAAGGGAGGGGAGGGGTCACACAGCATACGAAATGGGGAAGATACCAAAAAGCTGTAGTTTAACAGGTATGCCTACTACCACCCTTCTGCATATCCAAGGAATGTCACCCAGTAAGATTTGCTTAAAAATGCTCTGAGCATGAGTATTTTTATGCTGTATAATGACCTTTATCCATGCTCATGTCTTTGTTCAATGAGTGTTCAGCATACTACACTACTTTCTACACTACTTTCTACTACTACTCTACTACTCTACTACTCTACTACTCTACTACTACTACTACTACTACTACTACTACTACTACTACTACTACTACTACTACTACTACTACTACTACTACTACTACTACTACTACTACTACTTTACTACTACCTACTACTACACTACTTTCACTACTTTCTACAGCTTTCTTTCTCACTACTACAGGAACTACCACGTGTAGGTCCACTGCCTCTTGTAGCTTCCTTATTTTCTTATGTTCTTATGTACTACTCCGCATACTCTCTCTTCATCACTGCCAGACTCCCACCTGACGTAGGGAATTGTGCACTCTGCATTCTTTCACTCCGGGGTAAATATTTTGCACTCCCATTCAGGTGCATTTTTCTTCTCCTTCACCATTTTCCACTCGTCAGGCTTCTCACCGCCTTCACCCAGCCTGGCATCAATGAGAGCGGCCCATTTGATCTAGTGTGAATAATAAAAGGGAGGTGAAGGCTTGCTTATGTATTTTATCGTTCCCTCCTGCGGCTGATCCCATTCTCCCTTCCTTTTGAATTAGCCGGGAGGGTTCGTGGGTCCCGGGTCCGAGGTCTTTTCAATAGCTGGCCTGCCTTTCTTTTGATCGCTGGTTTTGTGGCTCTGGACAATTGAGAAATGGGTGAACTTTGCCGGATCATGTTTCTTACCCTTATTGGCTATTGGTAGTTGTACTGTGTGTGTGTGTGGTGGAAAGTATGAGACAGTACTGATGCTTTCTTTACTGGAATATGATTTTTTTTTTCTTTTGTGGAAATATCCCCTGGTAGTAAGGTTGTGGGTATCTACGTATATCTATCTACAGTATCTATTTATATGTATCTATCTATGTAGGCATCTAGTAGGAGGGTTATGGGTCCCTAGGTACTAAGTGGAGGGCTGTGGGTTATCCTATTACTGGTATTTATGGCGTAAATGAGGCATAAAAGACTGACTTGCATTTTAACCCTAATTATCAAAAGATTTCTGGGAAGGGGGATGACTCTATCAGAAGTCCTGATAAGTGACCCTCGAGGCAGAGCACCCTCGCCAAGGCACACAGGTGGTCAGGTCAGCCCATTCCAAACAGCCATTCACCCCAAACCACTAATTTATAAGTCTTGAATGAAAGAATTCCCCGTAATTAAGTCAATACGCTTCTTTCTGTGTGGCTTGAGTTCTCAGCAGCGGCACTTACACTCTCCGCCTTTTGACCTGTGAAGATTAGTGCGCCAAGGAATGATGTGGTGGTGCAGTCTGAGCCTTACTGTTAGGGGTCACTGGGGTGTGTTTAGGATGACCTTTTACACATCTCTGCATTTCTGATTCATCATTAATTATTTAATTGGGAAAAGTGGGCCTTTCATAGCTGTGAAATGAAGAGGCGGAGAGGATATCAAAGTGGGATGCCTCTGTCTCCTTCCAATGCTCATTAGGGCCTCGCCGCCCCTCTTACGCAGCGCTCAGAATGAATTTAAAAAAGAAGAATTTGTATGTTGATTTTGTACAAGCCAGGCCCAGAGGCAGCAAATCAAAGGGAAAAACATGCTAAATACGTATGCATATTTTGTTTAACATTTATTAAAAGACATCGGCATTCTCTCCAATATATTCTGCTCTCATTAGGAGAGTGTAGTGTTGTTTGTTTTATTCTTCTCTGATCTCCTCTCTCTCTCTCTCTCTCTCTCTCTCTCTCTCTCTCTCTCTTCTCTCTCTCTCTCTCTCTCTCTCTTCTCTCTCTCTCTCTCTCTCTCTCAGTCTCTCTCTCTCTCTCTCCTCTCTCTCTCTCCTCTCTCTCTCTCCTCTCTTCTCTCTCTCTCTCTTCTCACTCCTCTCTCTCTCTCTCTCTCTCTCTCTCTCTCTCTCTCTCTCTCTCTCTCTCTCTCTTCTTCTCATCTCCTCTCTCTCTCTCTCTCTCTCTCTCTCTCTCTCTCTCTCTCTCTCTCTCTCTCTCTCTCTCTCCCTCTTCTCTACTCTCTCTCTCTCTCTCTCTCTCTTCTCTCTCTCTCTCCTTCTCTCCTCATCTCTCTCTCTCTCTCTCTCTCTCTCCTCTCTCTCTCTCTCTCTCTCTCTCTCTCCTCTTCTCTCCTCTCTCTCTCTCTCTCTCTCTCAAAACTACACACACACACTCACTTTTATTACTGTGAGTCTTGCAGTTGCATACTTACTGCAGCTTGCTCTGATGAATGCACAAGACACTACCACCACCCAGCTGTTACAGACGTACAGTGTGACCCAACAATGCAATCAAGACTGAAGGGTGGGCTGGGTGGGGTGTGAGGAGCTCGAGTGGGTCGGGGGAGGGAACACCCGCCCACCACAACACCCGCGGAACAATACACCCACATACACAACAAGTGAGATGCTCTAAACTTGCTCTATTGATTTCACTTTTCACACACCCTCAATAGGAAGCATTCATACCGTCCTCTAAATTAGCTCTCATTTCTTTCTCCTTTACAACACCTTCATGAAAAAGAACCCATTCAAGGCTGTACAGCTCTTCTCCCTAATTTCAGAAATATTCTCCCAATTGAGGCTTCTAAATGCTGCCCTTCTATCAATAGGGCTTTTGTGTGGCCTTTCCCCTGCTTGTACCTGCGTTGTTAATTACGGTAGTTAAGCTGATACCCTTTTGGAGCACTGGCTATAGGCTGTGTGATGTTTTGTTGACTAAAGTGTGTATCGCTCTTACTTAGTACTTGGTGATAGTTCCATTCACAAAAAGGAAGAAAAAAATCATAATTCCAGGAAAGAAAGTATTAGTACTGTCTCATACTTTCAACCACTGATTATCACACGAAAGCTATCATTGCCATTATCATCGTTATCATCATTATTATTATCATTGTCATTATTGCTTTTTTTTATTACGAATTATTATTAAAACCAACAACATTCAATCCGTTCTATTTTTTACTTATTCTCATCAATAACTATAATCCCTTTTCCTCTCTTCCCCATTTATTCCTCCTCTCCTATTTACTTCCATATACACAGTACAACTACCACTAGCCAATAAGGGTAAGAAACTTGATCCGGCAAAGTTCACCCATTTCTCAATTAAGAATGTTAAAGTATACGCCTAACACTTGATAGATCAGGTTCCAAAGGCTGTCAAAGCAGAATTGAAAGGAATTTGATGTACATTTCTGAAGATTGGATGTATGTACTGTACGTATATGGTAGACTAAACCTACTGAAATGCATCATTACCCTGCAGGTTACTCGTGAATATTAACCCCTTCACGCCCAGATCTTTCCTTTGCTATAAAAAAATCGTCTGTTGTTAGCCATAAAATTACAAAAAGTAACTGAATATACCAAATTAACTAGTGGACAAGGATACTAAACAGGTCATATCTATAAAATATTGCTTATATTCACTAAAAATTGTCTTATGGTGCCCAAATTACTATGAAAATAACGTTCTGGGCCTCAAGGGGTTAAGTATGATGGAAACTTTGGATTTGATTCAGGCTTCAATTACATTTCTGAAATTTTATTGAAAGAATCAAACCATGTGAAACTTAGTGAAATGCAATACAATTTTAGACATAAACATAAATATTTACATCTGCATTACGTAATTTTGTCATTTTTGTGTGTAAATAATGACATCTCTTTAGCCCCTTGAGGCCCAGAACGTAATTTCCATTGTAATTTGGCTACCATTAGACGATTTTTAATGAATATAAGCAATGTTTTATAGATATGACCTGTTTAGTATCCTTGTCAACTAACAAATTTGATATATGAAGTAACTTTTCGTAATTTTATGACTAACAACAGACAATTTTTTATAGCATAGGAAAGACCTGGGCGTGAAGGGGTTAAGATCTCTTTGCCCAGGCTGTCATATTTGAAGACATTTTGCATGGGAGTCATCAGATATAAAGACTTATGAGTATAATTTTATGACTAACAACAGACAATTTCTTATAGCATAGGAAAGATCTGGGCGTGAAGGGGTTAGAAGTACATAACCTAAAAACTAACAGTGGCTTCCTCCCTGGCTGTGTGACTCCCACGTGTAGGAGGAGCAAGGCAGGACAACATGTGTCAGGCTGAGAGGCAGAGCGAGGGGAGAATGAGGGGAGAGTGAGGGGAGGGAAGGAGTGGCTGTGGGTAAAGGGGCTGTTCCCACCAGGCCCACCACAGGAGGCCACAGCGATGCTTTGTTCGCCTCAGGAAATGTCCCGTTCCCAACCAATCCCGACTAATACACAGAAGGTACAATTTCAGCGGGTCTAATCAGGGCAAGCCAGACTTCCCAACCTTGGTGGGCCGGGACGAGGCACTTACTCTGAGGTGCTTGTTGCGTTGGGGGCCAGGTTATTCTTGCCTAGGGGTGGACGATTAGGTGTGTACGGGGGGGGGGGTGGGTGTACGATTAGGTGTGTACGGGGGGGGACGATTAGGTGTGTACGGGGGGGGGACGATTAGGTGTGTACGGGGGGGGGCGATTAGGTGTGTACGGGGGGTGGACGATTAGGTTGTACGGGGGGGGGACGATTAGGTGTGTACGGGGGGTGGGCGATTAGGTGTGTACGGGGGGTGGACGATTAGGTGTGTACGGGGGGGGGGACGATTAGGTGTGTACGGGGGGGGGACGATTAGGTGTGTACGGGGGGGGGGACGATTAGGTGTGTACGTGGGGGACGTTAGGTGTGTACGGTGGGGTGGAGATTAGGTGTGTACGGGGGGGTGGACGATTAGGTGTGTAAAGGGGGGGGGGACGATTGTAGGTTTTGTACGGGGGGGGACGATTAGGTGTGTACGGGGGGGGGTGACGATTAGGTGTGTACGGGGGGGGTGGACGATTAGGTGTTAACGGGGGGGTGGACGATTTGGTGTTTTACGGGGGGTGGACGATTAGGTGTGTACGGGGGGGGGACGATTAGGTGTTACGGGGGGGGGACGATTAGGTGTGTACGGTGGGGGGACGATTAGGTGTGTACGGGGGGGGGACGATTAGGTGTGTACGGGGGGGGGACGATTAGGTGTGTACGGGGGGGGGACGATTAGGGTGTACGGGGGGACGATTAGGGGTGTACGGGGGTGGACGATTTGGTGTTACGGTGGGGTGGACGATTAGGGTGTACGGGGGGGGGGGGGTGGACGATTAGGTGTGTACGGGGGGGTGGACGATTAGGTGTGTACGGGGGGGTGGACGATTAGGTGTGTTACGGGGGGTGGACGATTAGGTGTGTACGGGGGGACGATTAGGGTACGGGGGACGATTAGGTGTGTACGGGGGGGTGGACGATTAGGTGTGTACGGGGGGTGGACGATTAGGTGTGTACGGGGGGGACGATTAGGTGTGTACGATTAGGTGATTAGGTGTGTACGGGGGGTGACGATTAGGTGTGAACGGGTTAGTTCGACCTTCAAGCAAGCCTCACTATTATTTAAGCCTTCGGGTGGCCTCATCAGTCCAATTATGGATTTCCTTTTGAGTCAAGATCATGGCCAGTGTGAGATTATTTATGTTTTATGTAGGGATGTACCGATACCAATATTTTGGCCGATACCGATACCAATACTCAGTTTAGAGCCGATACCGATACTCTGATACTGTAAATACACCGGTACTTAGCCGATACCGATACTTTTTTCTAGAAAATTCAATTGAGAATGTAAGTAGGCTATAAAATGAGACTCATAATCGTATATCTTAAATCTTAACCTCCTTGACACCCATGACATGAACTGAAGTCAGTCAATAGCCAATCCTGAGGTGACTTCCTAAACAGGGAAAGGATGGATCAACAAATTATATAAGAGGAAAATAAAGGAGTGAGACAAAAAATCTAAATCAACCGCAAAAAGCAGATATGTAATAAATATAAAATGGAACATCAAAATCACACAAAATGTCTCAAATAATAAGAAAGTAAAGTATCGGCAGTATCGGCCAACATTTCACCGATACCGATACGATACCCCTAAAACAGGCCGATACCACCGATACCGATACATCGGTACATCCCTAGTTTTATGAAAGGAATGCGTATTTATGTGATTCATGAAATTAAGTTTGAATCGTTACTTGCTATGGTCATTACTTTTGAGTGGAATTAACAGTTGGTGTTTTTTTACTATCATCATCATCACCAAATCACCAATCACCAATCACCAATCACCAATCACCAATCACCAATCACCAATCACCACCACCACCACCACCACCCACCACCCACCACCAACCACCACCACCACCACCACCCATGCAGAGTTGCATGGTGGAGGAAAAATGGTAGACACTTGAACCGGAACGGTGTATAAATTAATATTGATTATTATTATTAATGTTATTTTATAGTTATTATTTATTATTATTATTGTTATTATTATTATAATTATTTATTCAGTTGTAGATGTGACTAC
>JACEEZ010011919.1:767500-772500 GCA_016584305.1 Chionoecetes opilio | reverse complement strand
AAAAAAGAGAAAAAAAAATTTTGGATTAAAAAAAAACAAGGGGGTTTTTAAGTGTCTGGGTGATGTGGGTTAGATTTTGTTTTAAAAAAGGGGGCCCCCCCAAAATTTTCTCTTTTCCCCCAAATTTTTTTTTTCCCCGGGGTTTATTGTTTCCCCAACCCACAAAAAGGGGATAAACAACCCCAAAAAAAAAAAAAAAAAAAAAAACACCCCAAGACCCCCAAGGGAACGGGATTTTTTTTTTCATACCCCCTGTTTAAATGTCCATCCGTGTGAAACTGCGAGCGCCCCCCCTTACTCTGCTACTGTACCCCTTGAACCCAGAACGAAAATTTCCCATTGTATTTGGCTACCATTAGACGCTTTTTTAGTGAAAATAAACATTTTTATAGCTTGACCTGCTTATATCTTTTTTTTACAAAACAAATTTTGGTTAATTCAGCTATTTTTGAAATTTTTTAATACTCGACAATATACAATTTTTTATAGCAAAGAAAAGATCTGGTCATGAAGGGGATAATAGATGTTCCTTTCTTATATATGTTCCTATCTAACCTCTTCATTCGATTTTCTTCCTTTTTCATATCTTCTCCACCCCTTCTGCCCTGTTCTCACCCCCCTCCCTAAAACACTTTCCACCCCTCACCTTATAGGAGGTTTCGCTTCTTTTTTTGGTATGCGATAAGATACCGAACTTTTTTCTCGCTATTCGATACCGAACTCCGCTATTTTTTTCGGATTTTCTTAAAAAAGATACGCCATACTGCGATACTCCGCTCCCGTCTTTTCGATAAAAGCGAAAACGATAGACGCGCGATACTGCGATCCCAAAAAATTTAGTTTTGCGAACTTTGCCCCCTAAAAAAACCTGTATACCAAAAAAATCTTTTTTACTTAAACTACATTTTTAGGCACATTAAAACATTGTAATATTTTATTTTTTAAACGAAAAAGTATCGGGGGAAATTTAAGCGATACTTGAGTTGCGATACTTATACTCCGCTACTTTCGAATTCTTTGCGATACTGCGATACTTTTTTGGCGGTGCGATAGTATCGCAGTATCGCACTAAGTATCGCTCTCGCCCACCTCTGCCTTATAGTTCCCGCTGCCCTCTTACCTTATCAACTTCCCTCACAAGACTGGCTTATAACTTCCTTTCCATAGCCTTCTTCACCTCATTACTAGTCCTGCCTCTCACCTCCCACGCTACACACTCACACACCTCCTTCCCTCACCTCATAATTCCTGCTGCCCTCTTACCTTTTAAACTTCCCTCACAAGACACTCATATAACCCTTAACCCCTTCACGCCCAGATCTTTCCTTTGCTATAAAAAAATCGTATGTTGTTAGCCATAAAATTACGAAAAGTAACTGATTAGACCTAATTCATTAGTCGACAAGGATACTAAACAGGTCATAGCTACAAAATATTGCTTATATATTCACTGAAAATCGTCTAATGGTACCCACATTACAATGGAAATTACGTTCTGGGTATCAAGGTTAATTTAAACCTCACCACCGGGGCCTCACACTCATTCTTCTTCCCTCACCTCATATATCCCTCTGCCCTCTGGCCTTATAAACTCATATAGAAACTCAAACTATAAAGTGCCTCACAAGTGCTTATAACCCTTAAACACCACCCTTACAAGAACTCCCCTCCCTTACCCCTTACCCCTTTAGGCCCTGCTGTATCCCCACAAGGCTCACTTCATACAGTCTTAACCCTGAATACTCACAAGTTTACAAGTTTATTAAAGAAAAAGGGGGGGTTTTCGTTTCATAGAAGGGGGGTTTTCAAGAAAAAAATAAGACAGAACATGGGGGGGGGAGGGGGAGGAGGGGGGGAGGAGGATGGGGGGAGGAGGAGGAGGGGGAGGGGGGGAGGGTATAGGGGGGAGGGGGGAGGAGGAGGAGGGGGAGATGGGAGGGGGGGAAGGGGGGGGATGAGGAGGGGGGAGGATTATGAGGTACTCATAGCCCTCTAGTATAAGTAACAATAGTAATAAATAAGTAATACTAGTAAATATGTAAATAATAGTAATAACAAGTAAATAACAAATAAATAATAGTAATAATAAGTCAATAAGTAACAAGGGGAGTAATGCTTTGGGTGTGAGTGAAGAGTGTGTTGGAGTGGAGTGTGTGGTGTGAAGAGGGAAGGGAGGGGAGGGTGGCGGGGTGAGAATGAGGGGAGGTATAGAGGTGTGAGGGGACGCGCCGAGGGGTGTAAGGGGAGCAGCATGGCCTCACTTCCCTACCTGAGGCTACCTGTAATGGTCAGTTTGGTCACTGGTTACAGGGAGTTTCGTACACAAGTTGTTTCGTACTCAGGTTTTGTTTTTCGAGACCCCCTTTTTTTAAATTTTTTCGTACATATCTGGGTGTTTTGTAAAATCTATAATCAGTTTTTAACTCTGAGCTGAGTGTACGAAACAACTATGGTTCATATAGACTACGAAACAACTTTTTGGTGTACGAATCTACTGGTGTACGAAACAACTTGTGTACGAACTGACTGACTGCACCCCTAGTCACTGTAGTAATGCTGATGCTGCTATGCTGTCTGTCATGCCTCCTCTTCCCTCCGTACTTTTTTTTTTTCACTGTCCCGTTTTTTTTTTTTTTTACCTGTCCTTTTTTTTGTCCCTTTTTTTTTACCTTATCGGTATCCGGTTTTTTTCGAGGGATTTTTTTTCTCTAATGTTTTCTTCCTTTCCATAATTCATATCTGTATCTCTCAATTCCTCTCCTTCCTTTACGTTTTATTTATGTGTATTTTATTATTATTATAGTTTTTACCTGTCCCCTTTTATCGGTATCCTGTTTTATTTTTTTAGAGACATTTTTTTCACCTAATGATTTGTTCCTTTCCATAATTCCTATCTGTCTCTGTCTCTCAATTCCTTTCCTTCATATACATATTTACGATAGTCTACCTTTCCATGTCCTATAATATCGTCGGTCCGGAAGGTTTTGCAGATACGTATATAAGACATTTTTTCGAATATGATAAGCAACAAAAGAGGCAGTGGGGTGTGTGTGCAGGGGCAGGGGGCAGGGGGCAGGGGTAGGAGCGCCTCTCCATAACAGGGGCCGGCTAAGGTGTCCCTCGCTGTCCGTCCATTATGACCTGCCGGCGGCCAGTCCAGTCAGAAGGGATTTTCATATTCCATTTTTACCGATGACTTCACTACAGGGGAACAGCAGGAGGAGGAGGAGGAGGAGGGGGGGAGGAGGAGGAGGGGGGGGGAGGGGAAAGGGGGAGGGGGAGGAGGGGGAGGAGGAGAGGGGGGAGGGGGGGGAGGAGGGGGGAGGGGAGGAAGGAGGAGGAGGAGGAGGAGGTGGGTGAGGAGGGGGGAGGAGATGGGGAAGGAAAAAGGGGTGGGGAGGGAGAGGGGTAAGGAAAGGGGGAGGAGGAGGAAGAATCAGTGGTGGTGGAGGAAAGAAGAGAGGGAAGAAGTCGGAGGAGTAAAAAAGGTGGGGAGGGATTGGAGGAAGAGGAGACAGGGAGGGGGAGGACAATTTAAAAAGGAGGAAAAAGGGGGGAAGAGGGGGGGGGAGGGGGGGGGAATAGGAGAGTAAGGGGAGGGAGGGTATACGGGAGGAGGGGAAAAAAAAAGGGGAAAAAAAAAAAGAAAAGAAAAGGAATATTGGGGGGAGCCCCAAAAATTTTTTTTTTGGGGGTTCGAAAAGGGGGCTTAAAAAAAAAAGAAGTGTTATTTTGGGATAAAGGAGCCTTTCGGCCTTTTATTTGTTTTGGGCCTGTGATAGGTGTGTGAAAATTTCGAGGGGGATGTGGGAATGTGATAAAGAGACCAAAATAATGGGGGTAAATTGGGAAAGGGAGGGGGAAGTGGGGAAGAGTGAAAAATGAAATAAAATAGGGGAAAAAAGGGGGAGAGAGAGAGAGGAGAGAGTAGAGAGAGAGAGAGAGAGAGAGAGAGAGAGAAGGAGAGAGAGAGAGAGAGAGAAAAGAGAGAGAGAGAGAGAGAGAGCTAAGAGGTCAGGAAAATGAGGGAGGCAAAGAATAAGGAAGAAAGGTAGGAAGGAGAAAATGAAGGAAAAATGGATGGAAGAAGGAGGGAAAGGAAACGTCTGATAATACCTAAGCAATGCAGTGCTTCCGGTGTTGCACATAAAAAGTAAAATCTAAGAAAAAAGCAGTGAGAGAGAGATCGTGCAGTATAGTATATAATGTATAATATAATACTATACTGCACTGCATTTTTCTAACTACTACTAACTTCTATAACTACTATCTACCACTACTAACTACTATCTACTACTATCTACTATTCTATAACTACTACTTCTGCTGCTACTAACTACTATCTACTACTATCTACTATTCTATAACTACTATCTACCACTACTAACTACTATCTACTACTATCTACTATTCTATAACTACTAACTACTATCTACTACTATCTACTATTCTATAACTACTATCTACCACTACTAACTACTATCTACTACTATCTACTATTCTATAACTACTATCTACCACTACTAACTACTATCTACTACTATCTACTATTCATAACTACTATCTACCACTCCCTAACTACTATCTACTACTATCTACTATTCTATAACTACTATCTACCACTACTAACTACTATCTACTACTATCTACTATTCTATAACTACTATCTACCACTACTAACTACTATCTACTACTATCTACTATTCTATAACTACTATCTACCACTACTAACTACTATCTACTACTATCTACTATTCTATGACTACTACTTCTGCTACTACTACATGTTACGTTCATAAACTAGTTATAAATTTGTCTCTGCTTTTGGTCTTGTTTTTCGGTTATTTTTTCACCGCCACCGCCACCACCACTGCCGTCATTCATAGCTAATCATTTAATTTAACTTTTTTCTTCAAGCCATGATAGTGTGGGTTGTGGGGTTGTGCTCATTTCACTTCTTCCGTATTTAATTGAAAGCTTTAAATATTAGATTTGTTTCT
>JACEEZ010011919.1:760000-765000 GCA_016584305.1 Chionoecetes opilio | reverse complement strand
TGTTAGCCGGGGTTTGTGACCTGCTCTCCGGGGAGCTGGCTTCGGCCAAAACTAAGCACTAAGTATGAGTGATAAAAAAATGTTGATATGGAGACGGGGCCATACGAGCGTCGCTCTGGCCCTGTAAAATACAACTAGATGAATACATACACACACACACACACACATACACACACACACACACACACACACACACACACACACACGCACACACACACACACACACACACACACACACACACACACACACACACACACACACACACACACACACACACACACACACACACACACACACACACACACACACACACACACACACACACACACACACACATATCATCATCATCATCATCATCATTATAGTAATTCACAATAGAAAGAGAGGGAAAAAAACCTCACCGCCAACAATTAACAAATGAAAAGGAAAAAAATATACTATTGTTTCTCTTACCGCTCTATAACACTAACTTCTTTTTTACGTTTATTTTTTCCCTCTTTTATTACCCAACTTAAACTGGAAGGGTTATGTGAGAAGTGTGCCGAGATGGGAAAAAAAGAGGGGAAAATAATTGAAATGGGTCGCAGGGATGAGGAACTTAACCCGAGAGGAAAGAGGGCAAAGCAGGTTAGTCCCTCTTCCCCTCATCCTCAAGACTCACCTTTCTATCTACTTTCCCTGTATGGTTGGCGTTCTTTAGGTGTCTTTTCCCCTCTTGATGGAAGGCTGAAGATGGCTGGAGGCATGAGGGGAAGTAGGATGCAGGCGTGGACCTTGAGGGAGTGCAGTCGAGGGGAGAGGAAGGGGTGACGGTGTTGGGTGAGGGGAGGAGGGACGGTGCGTGAGGTGAGGGATGAGTGTGTGTGAGGGTTTCAGGTGAGAAGAGGAAAGACTTGAGTTGAATGAGGGGAGGTGAGGAATAAAATAAGTGAGGGGAAAGGGATAGTTGAGGTGGGTAATGGGAGGGAGAGAAAGGAAACGGCGACCTGATGAGTGAGAGAGAGGGGAAAAATGCAGTGAAGGGAATGAGGGAAGGTAATAGTAATTGTCAAGATGAATAAAAATGGGTTTATATTTTTTTAAACAAGAAAAATGCAATACTAAGAGAAGTAGATTTGGTAGTTATTGAATTTTTCGTCTAAGTTGTTTTGTAGACACATATTTATGTATGCGTTTGTGTATGTATATAAGGACGAGGAATGTATGTATGTACGTACGTGTATGCTTGTGTGCGTCTTGAGACAGAGGCGAGATTATGGAAGGAGGTAGGAGGAGGGAGGGGAGGGAGGGAGGAGGGGGGGCGGGGTAGGGAGAAGGGGATGGGGGTAGGGATGCAGGTCTTGTCTTGTAGAAACTCTGTGATGTCCTCCTTGTGAGCTCTCGAGGGAGGCGGAGGGAGGGGGGGAGGGGAGGGGGGTCACCTGTCAGAAGTGGCCAGAAAGAGGCAGATATGTAGAGAGAGACAATTGGTGTAGGGGAGGAGGAGGTGGGTGGGGGGGGATAGATCGATGGGTGAAGAGAGAGAGGGGGAGGAGGGGGTGACGTGATTTACGCTGCAGTGTAGGAAGATCAAAGGAAGCTGCACCCCTTCCCTTTCCCCTACCCTCACACCTCCCCCGACACCTTCCCCCGACACCTTCCCCCTGCCCTCCCCCGACACCTTCCCCCTGCCCTCCCCCCTCCGTCGTGCATCCCGAAGGCCCATAGGAAGCCTGGGTGTAAAGGGCCTCGTGTAAAGGCTTGATATAGGTCATGGCGTTGGAGAGGCCCCAAGACGTGGTGGTGGAGGGGCCCCTAGACGTGGTGGTGGTGGTGGTTGCGTCGGAGGGGCCCCTTAGACGCTGTGGTGGTGGTGGTGGTGGTGGTGGTGGTTGCGTCGGAGGGGCCTTTAGACGCTGTGGTGGTGGTGGTTGCGTCGGAGGGGCCCTTAGACGCTGTGGTGGTGGTGGTTGCGTCGGAGGGGCCCTTAGACGCTGTGGTGGGGGTGGTGGTGGTGGTTGCGTCGGAGGGGCCCTTAGACGCTGTGGTGGTGGTGGTGGTGGTTGCGTCGGAGGGGCCCCTTAGACGCTGTGGTGGTGGTGGTGGTGGTGGTGGTGGTGGTGGTGGTTGCGTCGGAGGGGCCCTTAGACGCTGTGGTGGTGGTGGTGGTGGTGGTTGCGTCGCTGCGTCACGGAGACTAACGAAGCCACCTGGTGTTGACGGTGCAGCTATGTGGAGAGAGAGGCCTTAGGGCTCCACGGAGGGGGGGCGTGGAGGTAAGGGAAGGAGGGGCGAGGCGAGAGGGATGGGGATAAGGGAGGGAAAGAAGGAGAAACGAGGAGGGAGGGAGGGGGGTAAGGAAGGGAAGGAAAGAGGGACGAAGAGGTGTAAGGGAGGGAGGAAGGAGAGATCGAGAGGTATAGGAGGGAAGGAAGGAGGGACGAAGAGGTGTAAGGGAGGGAAGGAAGGAGGAAGGAAGGAGGGAGGAAGAGGTAAAGGAGGGAAGTAAGAGGGGTAAAGAAGGTTGAGTGAGAAACTGTAAAGGAATTTCAAGTAGAGAGGAGTGAAAGCAAATACCGATAAAGATAAGGAAGTAAAGGGCTGGAGATGAGAGGGAGGCGTGGAGGGGTGTAGGAGGAGGTATTACTACTGCTTCATAGATGATAGTGAAGGGGGAGCAAAGGAAAGGGAGGACAGTAGAAACGTAACTACCTTCGCCTTTGATGGCCGGACTTGAGGACGCGTTGACTTCATACAAACAAGGTGTGTGTGTGTGTGTGTGTGTGTGTGTGTGTGTGTGTGTGTGTGTGTGTGTGTGTGTGTGTGTGTGTTTGTGTGACAGCTAGGCCTAATGAGGGAGGTGGTGGTGTGTGTTTTATGAGGAAGAGGTGCGTTGTTCGGCCTAGGTCTTAATGAGGATGGTGTAAGGTGGTCGTGTGTGTGTGTGTGTGTGTGTGTGTGTGTGTGTGTGTGTGTGTGTGTGTGTGTGTGTGTGTGTGTTAGTATACTCTTCAAAACCTGTCCTCTTCCAAGATAAAATATTTGGGATTAATGTTATAATATTAATTTTTTTTAGAATCTCGTTGCTCAGATATATAACTGCTTCTCTTCACTTCAACTTCCGTGGCAGACGCACCAACGACCAACGCGCCTCACTTCAATGATAAAAAGACTTAACGCCTTCACACCCAGATCTTTCCTTTGCTACACATTATCGTCTATTAGCCATTACGAAAAGTATCTTGATATACCAAATTAGATAGTGGACAAGGGTATGAAACAGGTCATATGTATAGAATATTGCTTACACTTATCAAAATAGTCTAATGGTAGCCAAAATACAATGGAAATTACGTTCTGGGCTTGAAATGTCCTGAAAGACTGTCTCAATGGTCTCGGTCTTCCCTGGCTTTGCTATGATGTACGTATTAAAGGCAAGGTTGTACACCCGAAAAATTAATGCAAATTGAAGACATTACTCATACATCACATCGTTCATTGATATCTATGGTAATGATACCCTAGTAAGATGCCTTTTACCTTCTTTGTGCACTGGGACGATAGATAGATAGATAGAGATAGATAGATAGATAGATAGATAGATAGAGATAGATAGATAGATAGATAGAGATAGATAGATAGATAGATAGAGATAGATAGATAGATAGATAGATAGATAGATAGATAGAGACAGATAGATAGATAGATAGATAGATAGATAGATAGAGATAGATAGATAGATAGATAGATATAGATAGATAGATAGATAGATAGATAGATAGATAGATAGAGATAGATAGATAGATAGATAGATAGATAGATAGATAGATAGAGATAGATAGATAGATAGATAGATAGATAGATAGAGATAGATAGATAGATAGATAGATAGATAGATAGATAGATAGATAGATAGATAGATAGATAGAGATAGATAGATAGATAGATAGATAGATAGATAGATCAATAGATCCCCGCAGCATAGATAGATAGATCAATAGACTCCCGCAGCATAACTTCCCCACACATGATTGTAGGGCGCGGCACTACGCTAGACTCGTATAATAAAATGTAAAAAAAAAAAAAAAAAGAGCCTACAGGCGCTATAGGCTCCAAACGTAAAGAAAAGAAAAGAAATAATAATGGGCTATAATGCTTTACTGAACCACCCTTCTTACTGTGCTTTCAACTAATAAAAACAATCCTTTCCACTAATAAAACTCTGTAATTTGACGCACGAACAAGCGATCCCAGCAGTACACCACCACATAGCAGGCTGTCTTCTGAGGATAGAGGGAGGGTAATGGTGTGTGTGTGTGTGTGGTGTGTGTGTGTGTGTGTGTGTGTGTGTGTGTGTGCGTGTGTGTGTGTGCGTGTGTGTGTGTGTTAGTGTTTCTTCTTGTATTTCTTCCCCTGTCAGTATTCCCCCACCCATTCTGCCTCATTATTCTGCCCCCCCCCCCTGTCCCCAACCCCCGCCCCCCCCAACCCATGCCCCCCAACCCTACCCCCTCAACCCACGCCCCCCAACCCACGCCCCCCAACCCAAATCCCTACCCCCCAACCCCCTACCCCCCCAAACCACGCCCCCCACCCCCCAACCCACGCCCCCCACCCCCCAACCCACGCCTCCAACCTCACTGTCCACACGAGTACCTAACACGCACAAACATATCGTGACTTATTATTGCCTTTCAGCTCGAGTTGCATATTCATTTCAAAATATATATTCTCTATGTCCCTCATGCAATCGGCTATGCATTCGTTCGCAATGTGTCGTAGTATTTGGTCATGGCGTGCAGTTTTGTGCGCTTACATAAATCACCGTTGACCGTCGCCGTTCTTTGACAGTGTTACATGGACCGGGGGATTATTTAGGGCTCGCATCGTAATATCTGCGTGCGGCATCATCACATATTTGTTACAGGCATCCCAAACATTTAATACGTATTGTTCGACCACAGAATATTTTGTTGTTTTTATAGCAATATGTATGATTATTTAACAAGTTGGAGTGTCG
>JACEEZ010011919.1:732500-742500 GCA_016584305.1 Chionoecetes opilio | reverse complement strand
TCTATCCCAACGCTACCATCCACGCCGTAATCTCATCACCATCACCAGGAGAGAGATGGTGGAGGGAGGGCTGGGAGGGCGAGAAGTGTTTGGTGAGGGGTGAGGGGCGGGCGGCTGGGTTGGGTGGGGACGGCGGGGTTGGGTGGGGTGGGCGGGTTGGTGTGGGCTGGGAGGGGTGGGGTGGTCTGGGTGGGTTGGGGTGGGTGGGGTGGGCCATAGGGTGCGGGAAAACTGTTCAAAATGGCGGCGCGCGGAAGGGGGAACTTGATCCAACTTTTTTTATTTTTGGTATTTTCTTTCCCCTTTGTAAATTTTTTTTCTATATTTTTAGTCTTTTGATTTACTCTTCCTTCCTTCCTTCCTTCCGGTGTGTGTGTGTGTGTGTGTGTGTGTGTGTGTGTGTGTGTGTGTGTGTGTGTGTGTGTGTGTGTGTGTGTTGTGTGTATGTGTGTATTCATCTCATCTAGTTGTATTTTACAGGGCCAGAGCAACGCTCGTATGGCCCCGTCTCCATATCAACATTTTTATCATTCATCCTTAGTGGTTAGTGTAGGCCGAAGCCACCACCCCGGGAGGGGGGTCACAAACCCCCGGCTGACACCCGGTACCCATTCACTGATGGGTGGACAAGGGCTCGGGTTTTAAGGAAACAGCCCATATGTTTCCGCTCCGCCCGGGGATCGAACCCGGGACTACTCGGTTGTGAACCGAGCGTACTAACCACTACACTACGGAGTACCCTGGTGTGTGTGTGTGTGTGTGTGTGTGTGTGTGTGTGTGTGTGTGTGTGTGTGTGTGTGTGTGTGTGCGCGCGTGTGTGTGTGTGTGTTGTAATTTTTTTATTCTATATATTTATTCTTTTGATTTACTTTTCCTTCCTTTCTTCCGGTGTGTGTGTATGTGTGTTTCTGTGCTTCTGTGTGTGTGTGTGTGTGTGTGTGTGTGTGTGTGTGTGTGTGTGTGTGTGTGTGTGTGTGTGTGTGTGTGACTAGATTCAAACTGGAAAAGCGTAAATTTAAAAAAGAAATAGGGAAAAACTGGTTCACAAATAGGGTGGTGAATGACTGGAATGGACTCAGTCGTCAGGTAGTTAGCGCGGAGTCATTGGGGAGCTTTAAAGAGGGGCTGGATAGGTTCATGGATGGGGATGAAAGGTGGATGTAGGTAGTGTTAGGTAACAGGAACTACCACGTGTAGGCCTCACGGTCTCTTGTAGCTTCCTTATGTTCTCATGTTCTTATGTTCTTATGTGTGTGTGTGTGTGTGACTGTGTGTGTATGTGTGTGTGTGTGTGTGTGTGTGTGTGTGTGTGTGTGTGTGTGTGTGTGTGTGTGTGTGTGTTTCCGAATATACATGCAGGTATTGGAGGTGCACGTAAGGAGACACAGAGGCACGTGAATAGCGGTTTTTTTACTGAGGGAATGAATGAAAAAAACAAACAATGCAATACTCAAATTGTAGAATTAAACAGAATACGTTTAGATTGTCCCTCTTAGAACACCGACGCTTACCTTTGATAACACTAACGAAAAGGATGAAATAAATACATAAATAAATGATTGAATAAGTAAGAAGTCAGAATGGTCACTCGATGCTTTGTCCCACCAGGCGAGACCAAAGTTATGTTCATCTTTCTATCTAATTTTTCTATTCATCTATCAATACATTTTTCTGTCTACTATTTACATCTCTTTCC
The DNA here is from genome assembly GCA_016584305.1 of Chionoecetes opilio. Lineage (NCBI taxonomy): Eukaryota > Metazoa > Arthropoda > Malacostraca > Decapoda > Majidae > Chionoecetes > Chionoecetes opilio. The sequence continues at coordinate 740,804 of JACEEZ010011919.1, read as the reverse complement.
TCAATCTCTATCTATTCTATATTGCTGTCTATAAACATATCCAATTATCCATCCATCCATTATCTAGCCATCCTTTCAATCAATAACAATCCAAATTATCATCCTTATAAACAAAAAGACCCCAAAGCCAATTCTGACTCCTGAAGATCCTCCTCTATGTTTATGTCTGTGTCTCTGCAAGTCCTCCTCACAAGCACTGGTAAACTCTGGAACTCTCTTGTTGTTTCTATTTTTTCACCTTCCTACGACTTCAATTTCTTCAAGAGAGGAGTGACAAGACAAGACACCTCCCGAACTAAATTGGTCCACACACCTTTTTTATTTTCCTACTGTCTTCTTTATAGGGACTGGCAACCAAGCGGGCTTTTTGTTATTTTTTTTTGTCCTTGGCCAGTCCTTTGTGATGTAAAAAAAAAAAAAAAAAATCGTTGAAGTCTAATATTTCAACACTATTTCAACACTGTCTTATATACCAATGCCTGTGATTGAAGCTAAGTTATCTGTAGACATATTTGATCATAGTAACCACGTACACAACACTACATACGAACGTGTAATGTATATAATTCGCGGGGTTTTTGTTACCTCTTTTTTTTACCTTGGCCAGTCCTTTGTGATGTAAAAAAATAATGTGTCAATGACAACTGTTGTGCATTGTTTTTTATCTTCAATTTTGATTAGTGCATAAATCATAAAGGCTCGCGTACTGCTCAAATGTAGTCTATTTTTTTTTAACGAGGCGAAAATTCCATTCTATCTTGACCCCTTCACGCCCAGATCTTTCCTTTGCTATGAAAAATTGTTTGTTGTCGAGCCATAATATTACGAAAAATAACTTAATATACCGAATTAGTTAGTGGCTAATGATACTAAACAGGTCTTATCTATAAAATATTGCTTATATTCACTAAAAATCGTCTAATGGTACCCAAATTACGATGGAAATTACGTTCTGGGCCTCAAGGGGTAAAATATCAATCAGTAAGCAGCAAGGGGTCAGGATTTTTCACCTCGTTAAAAAAAACAGTATAATTGCTTGTAGTGCCTGTATTGCGTCATGGCTGAGTGTGCATAGTGCTTGTAATGCGTGAAGGGTCTTGTTGGGTCTTGTTGGGTCTTATTGGGTCCCGCCTCGTTATTCACGCCCCGCAGCTCTCCATTCCTCCGGTAACGAGACCTGGGGGGCATAGGGGTGTGAGAGAGAGAAAAAAATGAGAGAAAGAGTGATAAAGAAAAGAAAGAGAGAAAGAAAAAAAAGTGAGAAAAAAAGAAGAGAGAGAGAGAGAGAGAGAGAGAGAGAGAGAGAGAGAGAGAGAGAGAGAGAGAGAGAGAGAGAGAGAGAGAGAGAGAGAGAGAGAGAGAGAGAGAGACTTACACACACACACACACCTACTTCAATTCAATGAGGGAAAAAAAGTGAAAAATACCCAAAAATCTAGAACTGACCAAAAAAAAAAAATGAGCAAAAAAAATTGAGCAGCATAAAGCAAGGAACAATTTGAACCACTTTTCATTTGTGCACAATTTTTTTTCTCTTTTTTCGCAGCCAATGGTTTCGAATATTCTCCACCGACAAAAAGTAATTAGAAGTAAGGCACAGGTGCTCTCCACGGGTACTCGTCCTAATTACCGCTGCGTTGCCGTACCTTTGTTCACCTGAGTGTCCGAAGAGGTGGTGTGCTTGTGTATACCCCGCCTCCCCCACCACCCTCCCCCTCCCCCCCACCACCACCAGTCCTATAGTGTAGCGTGTAGCAAGGGGGCTTACATTGCCTGGTTTTTTTTTCTTTTTCTCTCTCTCTCTCTCTCTCTCTCTCTCTCTCTCTCTCTCTCTCTCTCTCTCTCTCTCTCTCTCTCTCTCTCTCTCTCTCTCTCTCTCTCTCTCTCTCTCTCTCTCTCTCTCTCTCTCTCTCTCTCTCTCTCTCCAACACCCCAATCATCCTAAGCTACACCTCAAAACACACCACTACTCTCTCTCTCTCTCTCCTCTCTCTCTCCTCTCTCTCTCTCTCTCATCTCTCCTCTCTCTCTCTCTCTCTCTCTCTCTCTCTCTCTCTCTCTCTCTCTCTCTCTCTCTCCTCTCTCTCTCTCTCTCTTTTCTCTCTCTCTCTCGATATGACTATGACTTCATTGATGTATTTTGTTATAAGTTTTAGTGACACCCGCATTACCTGTATTATTAATTTATTATTATTATTTATTTTTATTTTGTGTTACTACGAGTACTGACATCGCTCCGTCACCTACCACGTCACCGGTCACTTGCGCGCGCGCGCACACACACACACACACACACACACACACACACACACACACACACACACACACACACACACACACACACACACACAACGCACAGCACCACCAGCACGCACGCACGCACGCACGCACGCACGCACGCACGCACGCACGCACGCACGCACCACGCACAGCACCACACACACACACACACACACACACCACACACACCGCAAAAATATGTGTATTTTCAATGTTTTTTTATGTACGATATGTATGTAATTTGTTTCATCAGTGATAAACAGGCGAAAGTGTAGGAAAAAAATGAAGGTAAACGAAGCCTTATTCAACGTAAAAAAATAAACAACCATACCAGCCTTACCTCAAGTACTCGTAGCCACCTGATACGCGTCTGTTGAAGGTTTTTTTTAGCGTAGGAGGAGCAACAAGCGGGGTACGACAGTTTGTTCCTACCTTAACTTACAGTCTCTCTCTCTCTCTCTCTCTCTCTCTCTCTCTCTCTCTCCTCTCTCCTCACACACACGCCACGCACACACACACACACACACACACACACACACACACACACACACACACAACACACACACACACACACACACACACACACACACACACACACACACACACACACACACCACACACACACACACACACACACACACAGACACACACACAGACACAACTTTTCCCTATCTTTCCCTACCTTGCCTTACCTTACTTTCTAAATTAACTTACTCCCTATCTTATCTTACTTGCCTATCTTACCTTACTCGGCTATCTTAACTTACTCTCTTACCTTAACTTACTCCCTATCTTGCCTCACCTTACTCCCCTATCTTAACTTATTCCCTTCCTTACCTTACTCCCCTATCTTAACTTACTCCCTTCCTTACCTTATAACCTCCTCCCTCCCTGAGTTCCATTGTGCCGCCACGGGGATTCTGGAGTGCGAGTAATTGGCATGAGAACCACCACGAGCCAGTGCGCCAGGTGAATGGCTGGGATGCTGCCGCGACAACACAGGTACTGGCTCGTTTATATCCGGTATTTCTGGTAAACAGGCGATTTAACACGCTCCAAAACTGAAGAAACTCCTACTCCCTAAAACTCCTACTCAAAAACTTTATTCCTAAAAGTACCTGTTTTTTTCGTATTTCTGGTAAATAGGCGATTTAACACGCTCCAAAACTGAAGAAACACAACTTTACTCTTAAAAGTACGTTTTTTTCTCGTATTTCTGGTAAACAGGCGATTTAACACGCTCCAAAACTGAAGAAACAAAACATTCCTCTTAAAATTACGTTATTTTTTAAAGTTCATCTCATTTCTTCATTCATTTTTTTATTTGATTATTTATTCATATATTTTTTATCTATTTTTTCTCGACATTGAAGAAGTGATATTCGTCTAGTACGTACAAACTTTCCATGCGTTGAGGAATATTGAGTTAACTTTGGAAGTCACAATGGACACGTCGTTATTAGACCAATATTTTTTTTTTTTTTTTTTTTTTTATACATCACAAGAACTGGCCAAGGACACAACAAAAATGGGTAACACAAAGCCCGCTTAGTTGCCAGTCCCTATAAAGAAGACAGTAAGAGAATGAAATAAAAAAGAGGGGTAGGCCAATTTAGTTCGGGAGGTGTCTTGTTACTCCTCTTCTGAAAAGATTTAAGTCATAGGAAAGTGGAAAAATAGAAACAGGAAGAGAGTTCCAGAGTTTACCAGTGAAAGGGATGAAAGAGTAAAGATACTGATTAACTCTTGCATTAGGAAGATGGACAGAATAGGGATGAGAATGAATAGAAAGTCTTGTGCAGCGAGGCCGCGGGAGGGGGGCAGGCATGCAGTTAGCAAGTTCAGAAGAGCAGTGAGCATGCAAATAACGGTAGAAGAGAGCAAGAGAAGCAACATTGTGGCGGTGATTTAAAGATTGAAGACAGTCAGTCAGAGGAGAGGAGTTGATGAGACGAAAAGCTTTTGACTCAACCCTGTTTAGGAGAGCTGTATGACTGGATCCTCCCCAAACATGTGAGACATACTCCATACATGGGCGGATAAGGCCCCTGTAGAGAGCAAGCAATTGGGAGGGAGAAAAAAAAGGACGCAGACGCCACAGGACACCTAACTTCTTAGAAGCTGTTTTAGCAAGAGATGAGATGTGAGATTTCCAGTTCAAATTTTTAGTAAAGGATAGTCCTAGAATGTTCATTGTAGAAGAAGGAGACAGTTGAGTGTCATTGAAGAAGAGGGGATAGTTATCTGGTAGGTTTTGTCGAGTAGATAGGTGAAGAAATTGGGTTTTTGAGGCATTGAACAAAACAAGGTTTGCTTTGCCCCAATCAAAAATTATAGAAAGATCAGAAGTTAGGCGCTCGGTGGCATCTCTCCGTGAATCACTTAGTTCCTGTTGAGTTGGACGTCTAATAAACGACGTTGAAAAATGCAGGGTAGAATCATCAGCGTAGGAGTGGATAGGGCTTTGAGTTAGACTTAGAAGATCATTAATGAATAATAGAAAGAGAGTGGGTGATAGGACAGAACCCTGGGGAACACCACTATTGATAGATTAATATACTGTCATGTCATCTGCGTGTACCTTGTTCGTGCACGTGTGTGTTTGTGTTATGCAAGATCCGTAATGCTGTGTGATGTGTTACGAGAGTCTTAACTCCTTGAGGCCGAGAACGTAATTTCCATTGTAATTTTTCTACCATTAGACGATTTTTAGTGACTATAAGCAATATTTTATAGATATGACCTGTTTAGTATCCCTGTCGACTAACTAATTGGGTATATACAGTTACTTTTTGTAATTTTATGGCTAACAATAGAAGATTTTAGATAGCAAAGGAAAGATCTGGGCGCGAAGAGGTTAAGGAGGGGAAAAAGACTCGAAGAAAGGCAATATAGAATGGGAGGGAAGGAACGGGATGGGACATGAGTGATATTTTTTGGTGTATATATACAATTATACATATATATATATTTTTCTCATCATTTTGGGAAGGGGATGGGAGAGTAAGGGGAAGAGGCCGTTGGGAGTGTCCAGGAGGGAAGGGAAGGGAAAGGAAGGGAAGGGAAGGGAAGGGAAGGGAAGGGAAGGGAAGGGAAGGGAAGGGAAGGAAGGGAAGGGAAGGGAAGGGGAGGGAAGGGAAGGGAAGGGAAGGGAAGTGATGTATATAGTGTGTCCAGAAGGCAAGGGTAGGGGAGGGGAGGAAATAGGGGATGGAAGGAAGCAAACTTTTTTTTTATTCATTTATTTTTAAAGGGAATGGAAGGAAACCTATGGATGCTGTGTATAATGAAGGGAGGGGAAAGTTGTGTGTGTGTGTGTGTGTGTGTGTGTGTGTGTGTGTGTGTGTGTGTGTGTGTGTGTGTGTGTGTGTGTGTGTGTGTGTGTGTGTGTGTGTGTGTGTGTGTGTGTGTGTGTGTGTGTGTGTGTGTGTATGTGTGTTTGTGTGTGTGTGTATGTGTGTGTTTGTGTGTGTGTATGTGTGTGTATGTGTGTGAAAGAGAGAGAGAGAGAGAGAGAGAGAAAGAGAGAGAGAGAGGAGAGAGAGAGAGAGAGAGAGAGAGAGAGAGAGAGAGAATATTATGATCATAGAAAAAGAGTAAATTCATACACGCACACCATGAACTCAGGAGGCAAGAACAGATCTGAATTGTTGTTGTGCGTTCCTGCCACTGATGATGATGATGATGATAGTCGAAAAGTGCTTGGGGAAAGGAAAAGAGGGACAAGAGGGCTAAGTATCTAATATACTATAGGAGTAGCCGTGTGTCTGTGTGTGTGTGTGTTTGTGTGTGTGTCTGTCTGTCTGTCTGTCTGTTTTGGGTAGCCGAAACTGTAAATTCAATTTTGATGAGAGTAGGCTCAAAAAATCGAAATAAATCGTAGGTGGTAAGCGGCTTGGTCCCATGTCGATTGAATAATTTTGAAATGGGGTTTTGGGCTAAAAACTTTAGGAGTATTAGATTACAGGAAAAACTCTGCGGCAACGTCTTGCTGCATTCCACAAACTCAGTAGACTCATGGACGTTTGTGTGCGTGTGTGAGTTGTTTGGAATCACACGGAACACAAAGGGTTGGAATCACACGGAACGTGGTCTACCCCGAGGCACTTTGACCAGTGACCAACGACAACAACAACATGATTGGAGTTTGCAATTAAATCTATGTTGTCTAATATATACTACTACTAGAAACATCAGTACATGGGTCCGAAGGGTACTTCGGACCTCTGTACTGAGGAACTACACTCTGCCTCTACCTCACTACACTACCTCAGTACAACTGAAGTACACTACACTACCTCTGTACTGAAGTACTGAGGAAGTACACAAGCACTTGTCTAATATACTATAGGAGTAGCCGTGTGTCTGTCTGTCTGTCTTTCTGGCTGGTGGCTTGGGTAGCCAAAACTGTACATTCCATTTTGATAAGAGTAGGCTCAAAAAATCGCAAATAAATCGTAGGTGGTAAGCGACTTGGTCCCATGTCGATTGAATAATTTTGAATGGGGGTTTGGGCTAAAAACACTTTTAAAAGTAATAGATTACAGGAAGAAACTCTGCGGTTACGCCTTGCCGCATTTCAATAACTCCGTAGACTCACGAACTTACCAGTTTGGGTTTCACGGTTTGTGTGGGGTTGCTGTGGGGAATTTGCTGGAGTTTTTTCTTATTATCTGCAAATTTCCGTCGCCTTATATTTGTTTTGTTTATATTTTCAGGTAAGACGTAAAGGACGTGTTGACTACAGGACCGAGAAGACGTGAGTGTTAACGTTATCAGATACATTAAACATAACTTTGAAGTGTTTTATCTCTTCCCTCTTACTCTTCTTCGTCTCCCAGCCCAGCCTCCCTCATCACCATCCTTTCCTGTCTTCCTTCTATTATTTCCCTTCCTATGTTAATTTTATATTATCCACCTTATCTATCTAATATACTATAGCATTAGCCGTGGGTCCGTCTATCTGTTTTGCTATAGCAGTAGCCGTGTGTCTGTCTGTCTGTTTTGCTATAGCAGTAGCCGTGTGTCTGTCTGTCTGTTTTGGGTAGCCGAAACTGTAAATTCCATTTTGATGAGAGTAGGTTAAAAAAATCGCAAATAAATCGTAGGTGGTAAGCGGCTTGGTCCCATGTCGATTGAATAATTTTGAAGGGGGGTTTTTTGCCTAAAAACTGTTGAGCAGCGGTTGTAAGCTATCCAAACTCTGCCAGCGTTCAATTTCTCAAAATTGTATTCGACTCGCGACCGAGCACCAACCGCTCTTCCGCTACTGCGCTCCTCTGTACTGCTACCGGCCGGCAGAACAGCCGTGTTTGCGATAATATATGCTTCTGACGGTATAATTGAACTATACAACATTTACTCATATATTATACTTATATAATATACATTATACTTATATGTATACTTATTTTATATATTATAAGAATATATAATATATTTCCGAGGCGAAGGCGAAGGCGAGTCCAAAGGCGTCACTATCACGATCAATTTACGCTGTAAAGCGCTTCAACCGAGCAGCCGAGGCGACTACTTCTACCTGCCTCGCGTACCCATCATCACGCAGGCAGCGTCTGGCACTGGATTCCGCATGCGGCGTCTGCAATTTCCCATCCGTGTTGCATTTGCCATGACGATCAACAAGCGCCAGGGCCAGACTAAGAGCTGCGAGGGAGTCTACTTGCCTACACCCGTGTTCACGCATGGCCAACTCTACGTCAGCCTGTCAAGGGTTGGCTGTGCTGATGCCGTCGAAGTGTTGGCGCCCCGTGGAATCACACGGAACGTGGTCTACCCTGAGGCACTTTGACCAGTGACCAACGACAGCAACAACACGATTGGAGTTTGCACTCACATTGTTTTCTAATATATACTACTACTACAAACATCAATACATGGGTCCGAAGGGCCCACAAGCACTTGTACAGTGATATAGTAAACATGGAGTGCCAGATGATAGGGAGTGAGAGGAAGGAAGGGAGTTTGTGTATAATAGGTCCAGAGCTGACACCATAGGGAAGGTAA
>JACEEZ010011919.1:722500-727500 GCA_016584305.1 Chionoecetes opilio | reverse complement strand
GGTATAGGTGGAGGAGGAGGGGCCGATGGATGGTTGCTGGGGGGTTGTTGGAGGGCTGGTGAGTGCTATAGAGGTTTGCGGAGGAGCAAGGAAGGTTGTGGCGTGGGTGGAGGGATGGCTATGAAGTCACTGTTCCCTGCAGTACTATAAGAAGTGGGTGGCGGTGAGGGAGGCTGGGAGAAGCCGTAGCAGAGGGGGACCAGTGGTTACCCCCCCGCCCCTTGTAGAGCTAATGAGCTCAGCAGGTAAGCTGCTTACCTTAACGCATCTCATCTCGCCCTGATGCTGCCAAGCGGGTAAGTGTTGCCTGAGGGGAAGGGGAAGGGCGGCAGGGGAGGCAGGTCTTGGAGCCCCTGCTGGAAATAAGGAAGCAGCAATCCCCCTAAAGGTGGGGGTTGGAGGGGCGGCACTCAGGCGATGCTCAGGGCGCTGACGAGGTGTTATCATGACGAGAACATGTTGTAAGTGTTCTGCAGGGGCGCGCGTGATCAGGTCCAGGCTGACGAGGCACACAATGCTTACCTGTTTCAGTTTCATGCACATCTAACTCGTAGATTAATCCCTGTGTTGAGCTCTCCGGAATGGTCTTCGTGGGCCAAGTGTCACTCATCTCCCCGCAGAGTTATGATCTTTGACATTTTGTTCCTGCGTGTCGATGCTTCCTGCCAATCCAATTCTATGACTTGTTGCGTCTATGGCCTCACCAGAGAAAAAAAAAAACTTTTCTAACAATGTAATGTAAATCCGCGCCCATCTTTGCCCTTGCCTCCCCCCTACCGACTCTTTCCTCCCCGCCCACCCCGCCCCATTATGGACAAACTATTTATCTAATCCTAAAAAAAACAGTGTCGATAGATAACGAGAAATAGACACATAAATACCGTAACCTCCGGACGCTGGTGCAAGACAAGGGCGGAGAGAGGGGCGCATTTTTTGTCTTGAATTATTGAGTGGTGTGTCGGGAGGCTGAGCTGGCAAATAGTAAGATGACTCCAAGGGGGACGGAGCGAGGCAGTGGCTGAATGTACACCAGCTTAAGCGGCGTTTATCTGTGCCTAGGTATTGACACTTGTCCGCCCTGCAGCTGTGTGTGTGTGTGTGTGTGTGTGTGTGTGTGTGTGTGTGTGTGTGTGTGTGTGTGTGTGTGTGTGTGTGTGTGTGTGTTGGGGGCATGGGAGGGGGCATCTGGAAAGAGGAGGGGTAGGCTAGTATCAGACACAACATTGTTACATATGTATTTATATTTTTATTTGCCTTCCCTTTGTGTGTGTGTGTGTGTGTGTGTGTGTTGTGTGTGTGTGTTTTGTTTGGACAAATGATAGATATGGATTGTTTTTTGTATACAATTTTGTGTTTTGTATTCTTCTTTTTTTTGTATTATGTATATCAATTTGAAATTCTTTGTCAATAAACTAACTAACTAACTGTGTGTGTGTGTGTGTGTGTGTGTGTGTGTGTGTGTGTGTGTGTGTGTGTGTGTGTGTGTGTGTGTGTGTGTGTGCGCGCGCGCGCGTGAGTAAGGTGTTCCATGCTATCCGTGTCTTATACATGTCTCGAGTGTGTCATGTACTCGTGGCCTTCGTGTCCTTAGCGTGGGCCGTACCTGCAAGAGTCTTGTGGCACTCCTGTGTACGTATTGGGCCTGCAGGTGTGTCATGGTTCTGTTGATGTGCGGGGCCCTGGGCGGGTGTCTCCCCTGCATTGGGAAGGGTAGGGGCCCATTGGGATGGTGGGGGGTCATTGGAATGGGGGGGGGGGGTCGGTAGGGAGTTTGCTCAAGCGGGTACCGGGCCAAGACGAGCGGGCCGTGAAATGTTGAGGTAAACAGTGCGAGGGCGGGTGGCACTGTTTGGCCTCGTCCGATTGGTTGGTGGACGACTCCCTGATGATGATGATGGTGGTGATGATGGTGGTGGTGGTGGTGGTGGTGGAGCAGGTGGAGGAAGGTGAGCAGGCCTGGTATATGGAGGAGTAAGAATGCAAATAAAGGTGGGAGAAGAGGTAGTGATAATGGTATGATTCGATTGGATTTTGGTGTTTTGGGAGGTAAGAATGAACGGATATTTGAGATCACCTTATTATTTCCTCCTTTTTTTCGTTTTCATGGGGCAGAATTATGTAGCAAAAGTAAGAGATTGAATAGTAGGTGGAGGTGGAAGTGAGTGGAGGAAGGAGGGAGAAGGAGGAAGGAGAAGGTGAAGGAGTGGAGGAATAGAACAGGAAATAAAACAAGATTAGTTGCGGCTTGTTTACCTTGAGGACAAATTCTGCACAGGAGAAACGAAGCAAGAGAAAATACAGAGTGATTGACGAAGAAAGGAAATCATTGGAATTGGAAGAAGAGGAAGAGGAGGAAGGTACACGGACACATTGACAGACAGATAGAGAGACAGACAGGTCGCCGACAAAGGACAGTGGTGACGGGTGGCTTCGCGGCTGACGGACAGGGAGAGGGACGGGCGGTGACAGGTCCTGGACGGGTGTGACGGGATGAGAGCCACACCAGTCAAGACCCTCACAATGCTCCCCACCCCCCCAACACCTGTCCCCTGCCTGCCTGTCTGCCTGCATGCCTGTCTGCCTGCCTGCCTGCTTGCCTGTTTGTCTGTCTGTCTATCTGCCTTCCATCCTCCTGCTCCTACCGTGTCTGTTTTTCTCCCCATTTGTCTGCTTGTCTGTCTGTCTGTCTGTCTGTCTGTCTGTCTGTCTGCTTGCCTTCCATCCTCCTGCTCCTACCGTGTCTGCTTTTCTCCCCATGTGTCTATTTGTTCGTTTGTTTCCTCTCCTGCCTGCCTGTTTGTCTGTCTGTCTGTCTGTCTTGTCTGTCTGTCTGTCTGTCTGCCTGCCTGCCTGCCTGCCTGCCTGTCTCTGTCTGCCTTCCATGTTTGCCATCCTATCTGTCCACTTTCCATGCAAGATCACCTTTTTTCCCCTCTTTTCATCACTAAACTTTCTGAATCACTCCCGTATACCTAAATCTTGACCTATCTTTTTTTTGTTTTACCTATCTCTTCTCCCCTCATCATTCCTTCCCATGCTCCTCACATCTTCCTCTCCCTCCCTCGACGCGACTCCTCACACCAGGTTTCATATCCTCCCCGACATATATACTGATACCTGATCCTCCCTTCGGTACTTTACCTTCCCGCTACCTTATCACACACACACACACACACACACACACACACACACACACACACACACACACACACCACACACACACACAAACACAACACACACACACACACACACACACACACACACACACACACACCACACACACACACACACACACACACACACACACACACACACACACACACACACACACACACAGAGACACACACACACAACACACACACACACACACACACACACACACACACACACACACACACATCACACACACCACACACACCACACACACACACACACACACACACACACACACACACACACACACACACACACACACACACACACACACACACACACACACACACACACACACACACACACACACACACACACACACACACACACACACACACACACACACACACACACACACACACACGAGTAAAAGCGGCCACTTGGGGGATCGGCGCGGCTCAATGATTATTATCTAGAGCGAAGAAAGAGACATAAAGGCGGAGAGGACAGGTAGCGGCACACAAATGGGATTTAGGCCGGCGAGAGTAACGTGTGTTGGGCGGCCTAAGGATCACCCACGGCGGGGAGGCGTGGGAAGGCGCTGGAAGGGCATGGTGGCTGGGGGGACAGGGGGACGGGGAGAAACATACAAATAGCCAAAGAATAAGATGGGAAAAAGTGAGGCAGAAATGGGGTATATAAAACATAAATGTGCGTGTAACAGGATTTTTCTTGTTTCTTTTTTACTTTGTTTCCCTCTTTCCTTACCTTTACTCTCCTCCTCCTCCTCTTTCTCCTCCTCTTCCTCTTCCTCTTCCTCTTCCTCTTCCTCCTCCTCCTCTTCCTCCTCGCATCACACACCATACAGGCACATCCTCCAACGCCTTCCTATATCTCACACACCACTCACTGATATAGTCACCAATACACCGAATGCATACTACAGGCAGTCACTACCCTCCCCCCCGGCACCCCCCCACCCCCCTCCCCACCCGGCACCCCCACCTTCCCCCCAGACGCAGTGGAAAGAATAAAAACGAACCCCACATTTCGCCCGGTAAATTAAGCAGGAGCCTCGCTGCCGGATGAATAGCGAGACGCCCTGATCGCCGGGAATGAGTCGCTCTCCTGGCCTCGCATTTTCTCCGCTCCTCTGGCACGGAAAGCGAAAAAAAATCTGCACTTTCCCCCATAATTTTGTATAGTGCTCATTCAAGAAAATCCTCGTATTTTTTCAGCCCGACTTTTCAGAAACGCTTCATCCGGCCGTCCCTTGATTGGAAGCGGAGTGAACCTCGTTTATCCGGCCCCCGCCAGGTCACGTTCGGTTAAGTGAGACCCCTCTCCTCTCCCTCCCCCTTCAGTCCCTCCCCCTTCACCCCCTCTCCCCATCGAGGAGAAGGCGAAACAGGGGATTTGTTCGTGAAAAGCCGTACGTGCATTACCGCATGAATGAAGTGACGTCATTGTGCGTACAGGAGATAATCTGCAAATTTGCATCATCAGGGATTCTGAGGGTTTTGCGCGGTGACTTTTTTTCTATATTTCTCTTTCTCCAATTTTTTTCTCATTTTTATGGATGTGAAAAAATCGTACTGTAGTCGTTTGGGGGAATGAAAGTCTAATTAATGAGATTTTTTCGTTCTTTTAGCTGGAGGAGAACTGGTGGTGGTTGTGGGGGCCACCTCATTATTTCTGAAGCGTTGCCATCAGGGGCTTCGGAATCGGAAGGTCACATTGGCGGCATGTTGTTGAGAAGACAGTGTGCGCGTCCCTGGCGTGGCGTGGGCGGCCCATGGCGGGAGTAGGGGCGTGAAAGCTGCTCTGCGATGAGGGAATGTTGGGTG
>JACEEZ010011919.1:715000-720000 GCA_016584305.1 Chionoecetes opilio | reverse complement strand
TTAAGTTGGCGAAAATGGGGCCCCTTCACTCCCCTCTTCCGAACGCACTGGATTGGCTGAGGTGTTTGGGGGAGAATGCCTTACTCAGTTCCGCCCTAAAGCCCTATAGTAATAGTGAGGGATGTATAGTGTATAGTAAAGGGTGACGGGGGTGTGATGTCGCCTCGCCGCTTGTCCGTGGAAGGCACAGTGTTCCATATATAATGCAGCAATGTACTAATGCTGTACTGTACTAATTCCCGCAGCTCCATGTGTCTCTATGCAGGCGGGAAGCGTAAGGTTATTATATATTCTCTCTCTCTCTCTCTCTCTCTCGTCTCTCTTCTCTCTCTCTCTCTCTCTCTCTCTCTCTCTCTCTCTCTCTCTCTCTCTCTCTCTCTCTCTCTCTCTCTCTCTCTCTCTCTCTCTCCCTCTCTCTCTCTCTCTCTCTCTCTCTCTCTCTCTCTCTCTCTCTCTCTCCTCTCCTCCTCTCCTCTCTCTCTCGTCTCTCTCTCTGGTTAGATCTAGATGGGATGATCACCACTACTACTACTATTACTACAACTACTATACTACTACTACTACTACTACTTTGCTTTTACCATTACTAAACTATCACTATGACTTCAGTTTACACTACTCTACTACTATCCTTCAGCCATACTACTGCAACTTATTTCTACCGACTACTTCTCTACTACCTGCATTACTCTACCAACTACACTACTACTACTACTACTACTACTACTACAATTACACTACTACCACACTACACTACTACTACTACTACTACTACTACTATACTACTACTACTACTACTACTACTACTACTACTACTACTACTACTACTACTACCACCACCACAAAACCGAATCCGTACAGAAAACGGTGAACAAAAGCGATTCATCTTTTTTTCTCCCATTTTATTTCCTTTATTCTAGCATTACACTTTTACCTTCAGGGCAAGAGTAACGTCCCTAAACCTCTCTTACACACAGCAACTACCCCCCCCCCTTCCCCCCTCTTCCCCTTCCCGCCGCAACCCCCCCTTCCCCTTCCCACTACAATCCTCCGTCAAGTGTTTGTAAAATGCTTCGTGGTTACCCGCTATCGCCTCAGGCACCCCATTTTCTCCTGGTTCCCCCTCCCCTTCTCCCCTTCGCCCCCTCTATCCTTCAGTATCGCCAATATATCTCTTTTCTCCCCTCAGTTTCCCCTCTAATCCCATCCCAATACTCTCTCTCTCTCTCTCCTCTCTCTCTCCCCTCCTCCTTCCCTCTCTCTTCTCTCTCTCTCCTCCATCTCTCTCTCCTCTCTCTCTCTCTCTCTCTCTCCTCTCTCCTCTCTCTCTCTCCTCCTCTCTTCTCTCTCTCTCTCTTCTCTCTCTCCCCCTTTACGTCTCGTCTTCTCTCCCTCATCCTCTCTCCTCTTCTCTCCTCTCTCTCTCTCGTCTCTCTCCTCCTTCTCCTCTCTCTCTCTCTCTCTCTCTCTCTCTCTCTCTCTCTCTCTTCTCTCTCTCTCTCTCTCTCTCTCCATCTCCTCTCTCCTCTCTCCTCTCTCTCTCTTCTCTCTCTCTCTCTCTCTCTCTCTCTCTCTCTCTCTCTCTCTCTCTCTCTCTCTCTCTCTCTCTCTCTCTCCTCTCTCTCTCCTCTCTCCTCACTCTCCTTCTCTCTCTCTCTCTCTCTCTTAGCTCTCTCTCTCTCCTCTCTCTCTCTATCTCTCTCATCTCTCGTCCTCTCTCTCTCTCCTTCTCCTCTCTCTTCTCTTCTCTCTCTCTCTCCTCTCTCTCTCTCCTCTCTCTTCCGTCTCTCTCTCTCTCTCTCTCCTCTCTCTCTCTCTCTCTCCTGCTCTCCTTCTATTTCCTTCGTGTTTTGTCCAATTTCTGATCGGCATCTGGTTTCTATTCTCTCCTCTCTCTCGTCTCTCTCGCTCTCCTCTCCTCTCTCTCTCTCTCTCTCTCTCTCTCTTCTCTCTCTCTCGCCACAGTTCCTTACTCTTCCACACTTCCAAGCAACGTATAGGTCCTCGCTATACCTATCCTCGTACCCTATCTATCACATGTTGCCTCACCTCTAGTCTCGCCCTTCCGCCATCCACCCCTTCATTCTTCCACCCAATATCGGTGTTCCCTCCCCCTTCCCTCCCCCTGCCCCTTCACCTTCGGGTCACAATAAGAGTGGCAAGGGAGTGGCGGACGGCTGGCCTGTTTGTTCCGACCCTTAATTCCAGTGGGTTCTGTTTGTCCCTGGGAGGAGCAGAGGTTGGGCAGAGTGATATTACTAACCCCTGGGAAGTGCTGAGGAAGGGGAGTTTGTTGGAAGGGTGCGTGAGGGAGGGGAGAAAAGGGTAGGGGAAGGGGAGATTGTTGGAAGGGTGCGTGAGGGAGGGGAGAAAAGGGTAGGGGAAGGGGAGATTGTTGGAAGGGTGCGTGAGGGAGGGGAGAAAAGGGTAGGGGAAGGGGAGATTGTTGGAAGGGTGCGTGAGGGAGGGGAGAAAAGGGTAGGGGAAGGGGAGATTGTTTGAAGGGTGCGTGAGGGAGGGGAGAAAAGGGTACGGGAAGGGGTTAGGAAGGGGAGAGGAAGGGGTTGGGGAGGGAGAGAAGGGTGCGGGAAGGGGTGAGGGAGGGGAGCGAAGGGTAGGGAAGGGGTTGTGGAGGGAAGAGAAGTAGGGGAAGGGTGTTGGGGAGGGGAGAGAAGGGTGCGGGAAGGGGTTGGGGAGGGAGAGAAGGGTACTTGAAGGGGTTGGGGAGGGAAGATAAGTAGGGGAAGGGGTTGGGGAGGGGAGAGAAGGGTGCGGGAAGGGGAGAGAAGGGTAGAGAAAGGGGTTGGGGAGGGGAGGGAAGGGTACGGAAAGGGGTGAGGGAAGGGGTTGGCGAGGGGAGAGAAGGGTGCGGGAAGGGGAGAGAATGGTAGGGAAGGGGTTGTGGGAAGGGAGAGAAGTACGGGAAAGGGTTGGGGAGGGAAGAGAAGGGTAGGGAAGGGGTTGTGGGAAGGGAGAGAAGTACGGGAAGGGTTGGGGAGGGAAGAGAAGGGTAGGGAAGGGGTTGTGGGAAGGGAGAGAAGTACGGGAAGGGGTTGGCGAGGCGTGATTTGTGTCGTCATGCTTTAGGTCCAAAGATGAGAAAAAAATGTTACTTTGGAGTGGCGCTTGGCTTTCACGCCGTCACGAATTCTAGAAGAGGAAGTAGCTTAAGGACACGCAGGCTTTAGGCGCGGCAGGGGGCGGGAGACTCGTGCCCTGGGGATGTATCGCTACGGTGTATTTTTTTTTTTTTTTTTTTTTTTTTTTTTGTTGCAAACGAAATAACAGTATACAACTAAATGTATACTGTAAATACAACAATAACTCATGTATGAATTTTTATTTTTTTATTTTTTGCAAACGAAAGAAAAGTATATAACTAAATGAACACTGTAAATACAACAATAACTCCTTATGTATGAAGTTTTTTTTTTTTTTTGCAAGCTAAATAAAAGTAAAAACTATAGGAATACTGGCAATTCAACGCTAACTCCTACTGTATGAACAAACTTTTTTGAATTTCTTTTCGAACTTTTAATGCATGTAGTCTTAATTATTTCTCCCCCTGCCTCTCCCCTATTTGGACGCTCTCCTCGTCTCATTATAGACTGTTTCCAAGCCTCGTGTCGCATATCGTGTCATCACTTTCTTATTACCGTGTTCTCTCATCCCGCCCATGCAATCCAATCCCGGAGTCCCCCTGATGCTCCCCCACCGTCAGCCCCGTCCCGTCAGCCCTCGTCAGCCCCTCGCAGTCACTCCTATTACACCTGCACCTCGTGATATTTATTTATATATTTATTTTTTAATGTTTTTTTTATTTTTACGTTGAAGCCTATAGCGCCTGTAGGCTATTATGTTTTTCCTTGAGGGCTCAGGTGGCTGTCCCTGCACATTCTGGAGGGTCGTGATGGTTGGCCCTCGCCCGTTGGTAGAGCAGGCTGGATTTTTATAGTGACACCTGTGATCTATAGGTGATTGCTTCAAACCGTATACGGCGCGGCGTAGCTCTGAAGGCACGGTGTGGTTAGGGATGAGCCAGTTTGTCTGGTATTATTATTATTATTATTTTACATCACAAAGGACTGGCCAAGAGGAAACAAAAAAAAACCCGCTTATTTGTCAGTCCCTATTTGTGTGGTTGGCATTGTTTTTTATACCGTCATGCAGCCACAAAAGTATATGTAATGTTGTTATGACTATTATGATGGTTTGATGATAATGCTATTCTATATTATTGCATATTAATTTTTGTGATGGTCTCGTTTGTTTCATAAAAGATATAGGAAAGTCTGAATAGTTTCTGCCTTGTATTTATTTTTAGTTTTCTTCGCTGCTCTTTGAATGTATAATTATATGGATATTTGGACTAATTACATATTTTTTGTATTAGTCCTATAATATTTTCAAGGGTTCATGCATATAAGTATTTTTTAATAGCTACGTTCATTTTGCCATGTGTAGGAGGAATATTAGAACATTAGAACATTAGGACTGTACATATTTTTCCTACCATCCGATCAATTTCGTGGGTGGGAATATAAAGAGTCACTGCCTTCCCACGCCCATGACGCCTGGACTGATGATGGCCATGAAGCGTAGGCGTGAGGTGCGATAGAATGGTAGGATATATTTTTTTCTTTTTTTTTACTGCAGGAGTGCTTATGTATTTTTCCTTTCGTCCATCTCTCTCTTATCGGTTTTCATATAGATACAAATCTCTCTCTCTCTCTCTCTCTCTCTCTCTCTCTCCTCTCTCTCTCTCCTCCTCTCTCTCTCTCTCTCTCTCTCTCTCTCTCTCTCTCTCTCTCTCTCTCTCTCTCTCTCTCTCTCTCTCTCTCTCTCTCTCTCTCTCATGTATAATTTCTACAGCTCTCACCACTTTTATATTGCACCGTATTTTACATCTCTGCCCTATGCATGTATTAAAATGTATTCAAGCCAATCCAGACCTATTAATAAAGTAGCCCGCACGGGATATATCATCATACGCAGCGGCA
>JACEEZ010011919.1:705000-710000 GCA_016584305.1 Chionoecetes opilio | reverse complement strand
GGCGGGCGGGTTAGGAAGGGTTTGGGCCTTGGGGCGTCCTGCAGGTAGGGTGACTGGCGCCTCTCCCACCACGCGTTCATACCCACCTTAGGGAGGCATACCGAAAGGCAAAATAAAAATTAATGTGGCATCAGTCCGCTTAACTGATAACACCGTATATCCGCCGCCGGAAGGAAAACTGAAACTTTTGGTGGCACATCCGGAAGACCTCCCACCGGACACCCTAATGCCCGGGGGAACAACGCTACTGAAGGGGAGAGAACGCTGCTACCGGAGGCTACCCGATGACGTGTGTATTGGTGGCGCTCTTGGTATTAGGAGCGAGACACAGGCGTGACAAGGGGGCCCCACGCCCTGCACAAAGGCTCCGGGCGACAAAGTGACATCCTCAGAGCGCGGCAGGAGTCAAGGGCGCCGGGGTGACAACAGGAGAGGCGGGTGTATGGGCGGGCGGCTTGGGGAGGCAGGAGGGCGGTTCATCAGTCATAGTGAAGGATTAGGGAATTGGGTAAGGGAGAGATGATTGGTGAAAGGCGATGGTGGTGATGAAGGGAAGGAGTGGAATGGGAGAGGAAGCAGAGGAAGCGTGAAGGAAAGGACTTAGAGGGGCTGATTGAAATAATTAAGATCAAAAGTTAAGAACGAGGGAGGAGTGATGATATATGAAAAACACACACACACACACACACACAACACACACACACACACACACACACACACACACACACACACACACACACACACACACACACACACACACACACACACACACAACAACACCACACACACACACACACACACACACACACACACACACACACACACACACACACACACACACACACACACACACACACACACACACACACACACACACACACACACACACACACACACACACACACACACACACACACACACACACACACACACACACACACACACACACACACACACACACACACACACACACACCGACACACACACACACACACACACACCACACACACACACACACACACACACACACACCACACACACACACACACACACACACACACACACACAACACACACACACACACACCACACACACACACACACACACACACAACACACACACACACACACACACACACACACACACAACACACACACACACACACACACCACACACACACACACACACACACACACACACACACACACACACACACACACAAAACACACACACAACCACACACACAACACACAAACACACACACACACACACACACAACACACACACCACACACACACACACACCACACACACACACACAGACACAAACACACACACACACACACACACACACACACACACAGTAAAAATATACACATAGGTTAACATAAAACAACCAGAATAAATGTACATGAGAGAAGAATCCATAAGGAATTAAGAGAGAGTAGAGAGAGGATTTAAAGAGAGAGGTAGACGCTGGAGGAAAGGGAAGTAAAAAACAAAAGGGGAATGGAGGGGGGGCGGCAGAGGGGAAGTAGGCTGGCGTATGGAAGGGGTGAGGCGTGAGTGCTGGGTGTAGGCCTAATGAGGTGCAGGTGTGTGTGTGTGTGTGTGTGTGTGTGTGTGTCATTGAGATGGTGAGATTAACTTCTTGTCGCGGCACGTTCCAGTCTGCTGCTATGAAAGGGCGTGGTGGTGGCGGCCTGGTCTGAGCTGATGATGATGCTAGTATAGTAGTAGTGTAAATGATTCTAGTCTTATCTCTATGTATACTCGGTGGTGATTAAAGGTGGTGGTGGTTCCTTAGTTGGTGATGATGGTACAGTAGTAGTGTCTAATCTTATCTCTATTTTAACCCCTTCACGCCCAGATCTTTCCTTTGCTATATAAAAACTAGTCTGTTTTTAGCCATAATATTATGAAAAAGTAACTTAATATACCAAATTAGTTAGTCGACAAGGATACTACACAGGATATATCTATAAAATATTACTTATATGCACTAAAAATCGTCTATTGGTACCCAAAATACAATGAAAATTACGTTCTGGGCATTAAGGGGTTAAGGGTGGTGATCAATGGTGGTGGTGATCAATGGTGGTGGTGATTAAAGGTGTAAGGCCGTATTAGGTAGGTGTTTTTAGTGATGGTTCCTGTAAGTGTGAAAGTTTGTGATCAACTATCGAGTAAGTTTTTGAGGCAGATATTTTTATTTTTTATTTTTTTTCTAATACCGCTGATTTCTTTTTTAGTCACCACTCCATTAGTTTTATACCACCACAACCGTCCCATAGCCCCGCTGGTGAACACGTTTTGTACCGGAATCCTGTGGGTGTCCTCTAATAATGATAATAATAATAAATAATGATAATAGTAGTGATAATAACGATGATAATAGCTCGCGACACCGGTACCATCACACAAGCAGCCAGGCGAAGTAATATTTTAGCCTGAAGGTCGGAAACAATTTTGGAGAGAGTGAGACAAAAAAAAAAAAAGGAGCCAAGAAAAAAAAAAAAAAAAGGAGCCAAGAAATATAACAAAAAAGGAGGCAAGAAAAAAAAAGAAAAAAAAAGGGAGCCAAGAAAAATAAAACAAAAAAAGGGAGCCAAGAAATATAACACACAAAAAAGGAGCCAAGAAAAATAAATCACAAAAAAAGGAGCAAAGAAAAAAAAGAGCCAAGAAAAATAAAGCAAAAAAAGGAGGCAAGAAAAATAAAACAAAAAAAAGGGGGCAAGAAAAATAAAACAAAAAAAGGAGGCAAGAAAAATAAAACAAAAAAAAGGAGCCAAGAAAAATAAAACAAAAAAAAGGAGCCAAGAAAAATAAATCACAAAAAAAGGAGCAAAGAAAAAAAAGAGCCAAGAAAAATAAAGCAAAAAAAGGAGGCAAGAAAAACAAAACAAAAAAAAGGGGGCAAGAAAAATAAAACAAAAAAAAGGAGCCAAGAAAAATAAAACAAAAAATGGAGCCAAGAAAAATAAAACAAAAAATGGAGCCAAGAAAAATAAAACACAAAAAAGGAGCCAAGAAAAATAAATCACAAAAAAAGGAGCAAAGAAAAAAAAGAGCAAAGAAAAATAAAGCAAAAAAAGAGCAAAGAAAAATAAAACAAAAAAAAGGAGCAAAGAAAAATAAAACAAAAAAAGGAGGCAAGAAAAAAAAAACAAAAAAAAGGAGCCAAGAAAAATAAAACAAAAAAAGGAGCCAAGAAAAATAAAACAGAAAAAGGGGCAAGAAAAATAAAAAACCACCATTTTGCTCACCCACCTATACACTTTGCCGACAGTCCAGAAAGCCCTCCATAAACATTGCACTGCCGCCGCTACCAGGAATTGCCGCCCAAAGTATAAACATTTCACCAACCACCACCACCATTATTATCATCATTATTGTTATCATTATTATTATTATTATCATTATTAGAGGACGCCTAAAGGATTCTGGTACAAAAGGTGTTAACCAGGGGCTGTGGGACGGTTGTATAGACATAGTGGTATAAAACTAACGGAATGATGACTAAAAACAATTCAGTGGTATTAAAAAAAAATAATAATAATAATTACATCACGCAAACCACCGACACCATGATTTTATTTTGTTTTATTATTATTATTTTATTTTACGATGATGATATAATATATGTGTCACTTTATTTTTGTTGTTCGCCGTAAACCTTTTCGGACACTTTTCTTTTTTCGGACATAATAAATTAATTACTCCCGGACTCGCTTGGCATTTTAGCGGCGGACAAGTAAGCATTTTAAAACCACGTTCTAAATAGTGTTGGCGACCTGGTCACAATTTTCGTGTTGTGAAGGAAATGTGGGGATGCAAGGGAGGCTTCTATTTTTTTTTCTTTCATTTTTTTATGGGCTTGGAATGAATGAGGGGGCGGGGCGGGTTTAAGGGGGGCAGAGCGGGGCAGATATAAGGGGGGCAAGGGGGGCGGGGAAGGGCAGGGCAGGGCAGGGCAGGTCTCCAGGTAAGCACAGATTCTCATGTTTCGTATTTATTTCTTTTGCGACAGGACTAAAAAAAATGTTGTTGGATGTGTTTAGGAGATGTGTGTGTGTGTGTGTGTGTGTGTGTGTGTGTGTGTGTGTGTGTGTGTGTGTGTGTGTGTGTGTGTGTGTGTGTGTGAGGGGGGGAGGCAGGGTGGATAAGAGGCAGTGGTGTGGTGTGTTTTCTGCTTTGGACATTTCTACATGGTCGGCTATATGGCCTAAGTGGTTGTGCTTACTGTCTGATAACTGTCTTGTTGTAAGTGATATTTGTTTCGTTTATTTTTGTTTATTTATCTGTGTACATGTTCCTTTATTTGTGTACCCATAGCGATGTTTTCTTTAAGTTTGTGTATTTTCAACGTTTCTATCCACTTGTTTATGGTTTTACTTTTCGTGACTTTTTCCTTTTTTTTATGTATGAATGCATTTATATATTTAATATTATTATTGATATTATTATTACTATTATTATTGTTATATTATTGTTATTATTATTATTATTATTATTATTATTATCATTATTACTATTACTATTATTACCTCCGCCAAGGAGATTATGTGATCGATTTTGTTGGTTAGAGTTATTTTGTTTGTTAGCAGAATTACGCAAAAAGTTACGGTTGAATTTGCATAAAGGTTTTACAGGAGATGCTTTACTTGAAGTGTTTAATTTTTAAGAGTAAATCCAGATCCTGATATGGATCCAGAAATTTGTTTTGGATATCCTGGGGGCGTGGCGTGTGCCGCCCTCCAGGTGCAGCCCAGCACAACCCTCCTCGCAAGACCCGCTGGCCAGGGTTTTCAAGGCCCAGCTGGTATCAGAGAAAAAAATTGAATGAAGAGTTTTGTGCGGTAAAAAAAAAAAAATCATGATTGTTATTAATATTATTATATCATTATTATTATTATTATTATTATTATTATTAGTAGTAGTAGTAGTAGTAGTAGTAGTAGTAGTAGTAGTAGTAGTAGTAGTAGTATGTTAGTAGTA
>JACEEZ010011919.1:697500-700000 GCA_016584305.1 Chionoecetes opilio | reverse complement strand
TAATAAATGGTGAGGCATCTGATTGGTTAGATGTCACTAGTGGGGTGCCTCAGGGCTCGGTCTGGGTCCTACTTTTTTTTCTGATATTATCAACGATCTGGACTGCGGACTTGTATCTAAAATATCAAAATTTGCAAATGACACCAAATTAGCGGTAAAGCATATACTAGAGAAAAACTGCGAACTCATACAAAGTGATCTCGACAAACTATCGGATTGGAGTGATAAATGGCTATAAAATTCAATTCCGAAAAATGTAAAGTAATGCATATGGGCCCAACGAAACCTCAAATATAACTATCAAATGCAAAATAAATCGTTAACTGAAGTACAGCAGGAAAAGGATCTAGGTGTCATCATCAGTAATGATCTGAAAACCAGTTCGCATTGCCTAGCTGCCAGTAAAAAGGCAAATATGATGTTGGGCTTTATTAAACGAACTTGAACATAAAACTCCGAAGTAATGACACAATTATACACGTCCTTGGTTAGGCGCACTTGGAATATGCCGTTCAATTCTGGTCGCCCTGTTTCTTTAAAGATCAAGCCAAATTGGAATCAGTGCAAGAAGAGCAACCAAACAAAATTCCATCTCTGCGAAATTCATCTTATGAAGAGAGATTTGCCGGAAACTTAATATGTTTTCCTTAAAGGATCGTAGAATCCGTGGGGACTTGATAGAAACCTTTAAGATCCTAAAAGGTTTTGATGTCATTAATCAAGAGAACCTATTCGAGCTTTCAACTCAAGTGACAACAAGAAATAATGGTTTAAAACTAAACGGTCAACGTTGCATCACCGATCTCCGTAAAAATTATTTCAATGTTAGAGTCGTTGATCGATGGAACAAGTTACCAGCAAATGTTGTCGGAGCCAACACAATAACTACATTCAAAAACAGACTTGACGCGCACTGTAAAGTAAATGGGTATTGATAGTGCGAATTCGTATCTAGTCCCCCGTATCGATTAGTTGTAGTGGTAGTGGTAGTTGTAGTTAGTATTTTTCATATCCTATCATTCTGCACTATGAAATTTCCATGTTCCTATCCTCTTTAGGGACATGGTATCATTTTCCAACTGTTTTCTTACAAGTAGTTGATAGTTAGTAGTATGTAGTTCAGCAGATACCCTCGCTATGGACCAATAGGTCTCCTGGTGTCTGTTACTCCTATGTAATCCTATGTAATCCTCCCCCTCCTCCTCCTCCTCCTCTCTTCTTCACTTTTCTATCCCTGTCCTCGTCTCCCCACAAGCCTTCCATCTTTTCTCTTTTATATTTGTTCTTTTATCTCTTCTTTCGTGGCCGCCTTTGACCGCTGCCCTGCGTTAAGCCCTTCTGTCCACACGTCTTTGAGGATCCCCATCTCTCCCGCCGCACGGATCGCCCGCTAAATGGACGCCTTCACTCACACATTAAATTGACAGATGACCAACTAGTCGTCTCTTGAGCCACTCGGACAGACCAGCACATCACCCACCCCTCCTCAGCCTCCTCAGCCTCATCTCCACCTCCTCCTCCACCTCCTCCACCTCCTCCTCCTGCTACTTATACTCCTCAACCCCCATCTTCTCTCCTTCCTTCCTTTATTGGTCAGTTTATTGCCTTTCTTATCATTGTACTCGAGCGTCTCCTCCTCCTCCTCATGCTCCTCCTCCTCCATTCTTATACACCATAATACCATCTTTATTTACTGCTTTACCTCCTTAGACTGACCGGTATGTCTCCTCCTCCTCCTCCTCCTCCTCCTCTATCTCTACTTGAATGTTATATATATTTCCATTATATATTATTCTTATATGACTACTACTACTACTACTACTACTACTACTACTACTACTACTACTACTACTACTACTACTACTACTACTACTACTACTACTACTACTACTACTACTACTACTACTACTACTACTACTACTACTACTACTACTACTACTACTACTACTACTACTACTACTACTACTACTACACTTGTCACTGATGATGCTTCTAGTTTTAAGCATTACTCTCTTTCTTCGGGTGTTTTCATTATATTAACTCGTTTTGAAAAGTTCTCATCCATATTTTTTGTCTTTTTTTTTTGTCTGCGTTAAAAGGACGGTCAAGGCAAAGTTTGTTGGGAAGGGTTATTCACTTTTCCCCTTGCTAACAATTCCCCTCTAATTGGGATGGGGTTGGGGAAGGGGGGGGAGGAAGGGGGCGAAGGCTGATTGGTCAATTTTGTGAACAGGTGCACGTGGGTTCGATCTCACAGGAGGGGGCTTGAGGCGTAGGCTAGAATTTTGCCTACCCTCCCTTGTGTGTGTTGTGTGTGTGTGTGTGTGTGTGTGTGGTGTGTGTGTGGTGTGTGTGTATGTTCGATCTCGTTCTGACTGAAGTACTTTATTTGCAAAGATATAATAAATCGGGTATAGTTTCGTTAATGCAGATTATTAATTATCTCAAAAAATCACCACCACTACCACATTATTATTATACTAAGCTACACCACCACCAC
>JACEEZ010011919.1:667500-695000 GCA_016584305.1 Chionoecetes opilio | reverse complement strand
CTCCTCCTCCTCCTCCTCCTCCTTCTTCCTCCTCCTCCTCCTCCTCCTCCTCCTCCTCCTCCTCCTCCTCCTCCTCCTCCTCCTCCTCCTCCTCCTCCTCCTCTCCTCCTCCTCCTCCTCCTCCTCCTCCTCCTCCTCCTCCTCCTCTTCCCTTTCCTCCTCTTCCCTTTCCTCCTCCTCCTCCTCGACTCCCCAGTGATATGAAATTAAACCTGAATATTTTATCTCTAAACTGAAGGGCGTCGCGGCAAATTAATCTTGCCGGGATAAGATGGCGAAGCGTGGGGCTGGAGGGAGGGAGGGGGGCTGGAGGTGGAGGGGGGGCTTGGGGTGGAGGGAGGGGGGCGGGGCTGGGGGTGGAGGGAGGGGGAGGGGTGCTGGGGGTGACAGAAGGGGGTTTGGAGGTGGTGGATGGAGTGTGTAGATAGTGGTTAATTGGTGGGGGGAAATGTTAGGGGGGCTAGATGATGATATGGATAGGTGGATATAAATGGATAGAAGAGGATGTGTTGCGGGAATCTAGGTCTTAACCCCTTCACGCTTAGATCTTTCTTTTGCTATAAAAAATTGTATGTTGTTAGCCATAAAATTACAAAGATAGCTCAATATACCAAAATATCTAGTGGACAAGGATACTAAACTTGTCCTATCTATAACATATTGCTTATATTAATTAAAATCGTCTACCGTAGATAACACTAAAGTCGCCAGGAAAACGTTTCTTTTTTATTTACAGACGGCTGGTGGCGTTAATACTTACATTTCTGCATCCATGATTTCAGGAACGTTAGAAGGGGCTATCTGGAGAGTCTGTGTCATTTTGTGTCTTCATCTGTGTCTTATTATAGTTATAAATGAAAAAATTACAAATATAAAACCGAGGGCCGACGTTGATAACGGGCTACACTAAGGTCGCCATCTAGTGTTTATGTTTAGAGTGTCCTCCCGCCGTCGTCGTCTCCCGAAAAAAAAACGAGTAGGGAAATTTGAAACCGTATATACTTGCAGATACAAAGCATAAAACAACGCTGAAACAGGGTAGATTATACAGTCATGATATAAACTACTGTATACCATCTTCAGTGGCACATAAAATTCAGTAGTGATGCTATAATTCGTAATATATGGCGCCTGGCGACGTTAGGGCAGGTGGCGACTAAAGTGTTATCTACGGTAAAGGTGGTCAAATTTCAATGAAAATTACGTTCTGGGCCTCAAGGGGTTAAAGTCTTTGTCTCCGTCTCGCCTATAAATTCATCATCTTAAAAGTTTACTGTCGAATGTTTACTTGTATGAAGAAGAATATCCTTTGTTATGTAAACGGAAAAGATGTGGCGATGCATATACTTTTCGAAAGGTTTTTATATGCCATGAAATTTGCTTTATTTATATTAATACGTATATAGATTGTGTTCTAATGACTCTCTTTCTACCTATATAGTGATCTATCATGAATCGTTATTGTAACATATTAGTGGAAACATACACCGTCTGTCCTCGCCGCTATCTCAAAATACAGTCTTTTCCGGCCTATAAGACGCACCATAATTCCAGGACGTGTTTCGTGTATTACATATATCCCTCCCTAAATGTAACAGCCTTTTAACACTAGACTAGAGTTACAATATCTACATGTATATGGTATTACTCTTTAACCCCTTGAGAACCAGAACGTAATTTCCATTGTAATTTGGATACCATTATAGACAATTTTTAGTGAATAAGGCAATATTTTATAGATATGACCTGCTTAGTATCCTGTCGACTAACTAATTTGGTATATTATTTTCGTAATTTTATGGCTAAAACAGACAATTTTTATAGCAAAGGAAAGATATGGGCGTAAAGGGGTTAAAGGAATAACTATATGAATAATGACATACAGTTTTGGAAAGCTTATAATACCACATTCCTCCATAAATATACAAGGAACAAAAACTACACGAAATGAAAGGATGAATAGATGCTGGTCATTATTGGATAAGTCTTGGCCAGGTGGGATAGGACTTAAGAATTAAAAGAAAAAAAATAGAAAAAAAAGCTGAGTAACTGGCATAGGTGGAGAGAGAGAGAGAGAGAGAGGGAGAGAGAGAGAGAGAGAGAGAGAGAGAGAGAGAGGAAACGTAGGTGGAAGGAAAAAAGGAAAATAGTAGAAATAGACCAAAAATGGAGGAGGGTATTGGATGGAGTGAAAAAAAGGTAAACTTGAAAAGTGAAGAGATAAAGAAATAACCAAAAATAGATGATGGATGAGTGAAAAATAAAATAAATAGAAGATGATGTTGGAGTGAAGGAAGAAGGAAAAAAGATTGATAGAGGAGGGAAATGTAAAGATTGAAGGGGAAGAAGAGGTAGATTGAAGAGGGAAGTGAAGAGTCAGATTGGAGGAAGGAAGTGTAAAGATTGAAGAGGGAAGGAAGTGTAAAGATTGAAGAGGGAAGGAAGAGTACAGATTGAAGAGGGAAGGAAGAGTACAGATTGAAGAGGGAAGGAAGTGTAAAGATTGAAGAGGGAAGGAAGTGTAAAGATTGAAGAGGGAAGGAAGAGTAAAGATTGAAGAGGGAGGGAAGTGTAAAGATTGAAGAGGGAAGGAAGAGTACAGATTGAAGAGGGAAGGAAGAGTACAGATTGAAGAGGGAAGGAAGTGTAAAGATTGAAGAGGGAAGGAGTGTAAGTATGAGAGGGAAGAGAAAGATTGAAGAGGGAAGGAAGAGTACAGATTGAAGAGGGAAGGAAGTGTAAAGATTGAAGAGGGAAGGAAGAGTAAAGATTGAAGAGGGAAGGAAGAGTACAGATTGAAGAGGGAAGGAAGTGTAAAGATTGAAGAGGGAAGGAAGTGTAAAGATTGAAGAGGGAAGGAAGAGTACAGATTGAAGTAGGAAGGAAGAGTACAGATTGAAGAGGGAGGGAAGAGTACAGATTGAAGTAGGAAGGAAGAGTACAGATTGAAGTAGGAAGGAAGAGTAAAGATTGAAGTAGGAAGGAAGAGTAAAGATTGAAGTAGGAAGGAAGAGTAAAGATTGAAGAGGGAGGGAAGAGTAAAGATTGAAGAGGGAAGGATAATGAATGTATAGAGTGGTCAAAATAATGGTAAGAATGATGTATACAGGGAGATTATGGACGAAGGGACAGAGTGAAGAGTGTAGCGTTGGAGAGGACTGTAGATAGGCGAGATTAGGGAGAGTGGAGAGGGTGTGTAGATGTTGGAAGGAAGAATGTTAAGTTAGCAGGCATTTGCATCGATATGTGGGAGAGAGAGAGAGAGAGAGAGAGAGAGAAGAGAGAGAGAGAGAGAGAGAGAGAAGGGGAGAGAGAGAGAGAGAGAGAGAGAGAGGAGAGAGAGAGAAGAGAGAGAGAAGGGGAATAAAAAACAGTACCTACTCATTTCTTCCTCTCTCTCTCTCTCTCTCTCTCTCTCTCTCTCTCTCTCTCTCTCTCTCTCTCTCTCTCTCTCTCTCTCTTCTCCTCTCTCTCTCTCTCTCTCTCTCTCCAGCATCAGGCGCTAGCAGGAACGTGTAAGCGGTTGCGTTATTAATAGTAATGTAATTTTTCAGTACAAATTACGGGAGAGATAAAGGGGGGAAGGGAAGGGAGGGGGGGAAGGGGGTGGTGAGGCAGGGTTATAGGGGGATTATAGAAGGGGTCTTTGGGACACCCCCTTATATTTTTTCATCTTGTATATTAAGCTGGATTTATAGCCAATTCCGCCCCCCCCCCCCCCTTCCACCCCCTTTTTATTCCCTTTCCCCTTTTCCCTTCCTTCGTTTTTTTCTACTATGTGATTCTCTGTCTGTCTGTGTGTCTGTGTGTTTGTGTCTATCTCTGTGTTGTGCTGTATTTTTGTATGTCTGTTCTATCTATCTGTCTCTTATTTCTTATTTACTTCCCCTCTCTTCTCTCTCT
The DNA here is from genome assembly GCA_016584305.1 of Chionoecetes opilio. Taxonomy (NCBI): domain Eukaryota; kingdom Metazoa; phylum Arthropoda; class Malacostraca; order Decapoda; family Majidae; genus Chionoecetes; species Chionoecetes opilio. The sequence goes on along the minus strand of JACEEZ010011919.1, from coordinate 691,097 downwards.
CTCTCTCTCCTTTCTCCCTCTCTCATCTCTTCTCTCTCTCTCTCTCTCCTCTCTCTCACTCTCTCTCCTCCCCTCTCTCTCTCTCTTCCTTTTTTCTTTCCCCTTTCTGTATCCCACTTCTTGTGTTTTAAATCCCCATCTCTTATCCTCTCTATACACATATCTGCACCTCTCTCTCTCTTTTCCCCTTCTCCTCTCTCTCTCCTCTCCTCTCTCCTCTCTCCTCTCTCTCTTCTCTGCTCCCCCTCCCTTTTCTCTCTCTCTCTCTCTCTCTCTCTCCTCTCTCTCTCAAACCCCGCCCCCCGCCCATCAGATCACAGAGGCAAGCGGGGGTTAGGGTAGGGTAAGGGGGGGGGGGAAGGGAGGGGCGCCGAAAAGGAAAAAAATGGCCCCACCCTCACCAAAGTTGGCCGGGGTCTATTTTCGCGGATTGCCTGCCAGCCCTTCAAACCACTCACACTTTTGCTGAACTAAAAATACGCGAGGTTTTTAATTCATTTTATTTAGGATTTTTATTTATACCCTAAATTTTTTTTGTGAGAGTTTAGTGCCAGCGATAATATTTTTGTTTCTTTTAATTTCTCCAATAGGCGTTGAAATGCATACGGGATTTTTTTTTTGTCTTGTGTAACATTTGAATGGAAACAGAAAAGGGAAACTGAACTGTGAATTTTCAGTGATACAAAGAAACTAAGCCTTCGATATTTACATACAGGGGAAAAAAAGGCAGTCTTTGAGATTTTTATAAGGGAAAAATGTGTTCTAAATATCCGAGTCTAGATAATAGGTAGAGGAAAACAAGAATATCCATGTTTGGGTTAAGGAAAATTTTGCTTTGAATGATAAGGAAAAGGAAAAAAACCGCCGTAAATGTTGCCAGGGAAAGCGTGATACCTTGCTCTCTTCTTTCTCTCTCTTCTTTCTTTCTCTCTTCTTTCTCTCTTTCTCTTTTCTCTTCTTTTTCTCTTCTTTCTCCCTTTCTTTATTTTTTTTCCTTTTGCTTCTTCCCTTCTTCATTCCATCCTTTCTTTAACCTTTTTCTCATGCCAAGCTCTACGATTTATCTTTCCCAACTATTTGCTCCATTATTCTCTCTCTCTCTCTCTCTCTCTCTCTTCTCTCTTCTCTCTCTCTTTTCTCCTCTTTTCCCTCTCTCTCTCTCTCCTCTTTTCTCTCTCTCTCTCTCTCTCTCTTTCTCTCTCTCTCTCTCTCTCTTTCTCCTCTTCTCTTTTCTCTCTCTCTCCTCTACCCTTTCATCATCTACAGCCTCTTTTCTTCCTCTTTCTCCTTTCTACAACCATTTATACTCCCTCTCCCTTTCTACCTTTCTCCCTTGTTCTCTGTGCCTCCTCTCTCCCTCTCTCTCTCCCTCTTCTCTCTCTCTGTCTCTCTCTCTCTCTCTCCCTCTCTCTCTCCCCCCTTCCCGAAGGAAGAGTACAGATTGGAGGGAAGGAAGTGTAAAGATTGAAGAGGAAGGAAGTGTAAAGATTGAAGAGGGAAGGAAGAGTCAGATTGAAGAAAGGAAAAAAAAAAAAAAGGGAAAAAAAAAAAAGGGGGAAAGTACAGATTGAAGAGGAACGGAAGTGTAAAGATTGAAGAGGGAAGGAAGTGTAAGATTGAAGAGGGAAGGAAGAGTAAAGATTGAAGAGGGAGGGAAGTGTAAGAGTGAAGAGGGAAGGAAGATACAGATTGAAGAGGGAAGGAAGAGTACAGATTGAAGATGGAAGGAAGTTTAAAGATTTGAAGAGGGAAGGAAGTGTAAGATTGAAGAGGGAAGGAGATTACAGATTGAAGATGGAAGGAAAGTACGTATTGAAGAGGGAAGGAGTGTAAAGCTTGAAGAGGGAAGAGAAGATAGTAAAGATTGGAGAGGGAAGAAGAGTACAGATTGAAGCGGGACAGGAAGTGTAAAGATTGAAGAGGGAAGGACAAGTGTAAAAGATTTGAAGAGGGAAGGAAGAGTACAGATTGAAGAGGGAAGGAAGAAGTACAGATTGAGAGGGAAGGAAGTGTAAAGATTGAAGCGGGCAGGAAGTGTACAGACGGAGGCGTGTTGGGGGGTCGGTGTGTTTAGAGGGAAGGAGAGTACAGATTGAAGAGGGAAGGAATTGTGAAAGATTGAAGAGGGGAAGGAATGTAAGATTGAGAGGGAAGGAAGTGTAAAGATTGAGAGGGAATAAGAGAAGATTGAAGGAAGGAAGTGTAAGATTGAGGGAAGGAGAGTACAGATTGAAAGGGAAGGAAGAGTACAGATTGAAGAGGGAAGGAGTGTAATGATTGAAGAGGGAAGTAAAGTGTAAAGATGGAAGAGGGACAGGAAGAGTAAGATTGAAGAGGAAGGAAGTGTAAAGATTGAGAGGAAGGAAGTGGGAAGATTGAAGAGGGAAGGGAAGAGTGACAGATTGAGTAGGAAGAAAGAGTACAGATTGAGATGGAGGGAAAGAGTACAGATTGAAGTAGGGAAGGAGAGTACAGAATTGAAGTGAAGGAAGAGTAAAGATTGAAGTATGAATAAGAGTAAGATTGAAGTAGGAAGGAAGAGTAAAGATTTGACGTAGGAGAGGAAGAGTAAAGATTGAAGAGGGAGGGAAAGAGTAAAGATTGAAAGAGGGAGGATAATGAATTGTATAAGTGGTCAAAATAAGGTAAGAATGATGTATACAGGAGATTATGGTACGAAAGGACAGAGTGAAATAGTGTAGCGTTGGAGAGGACTGTAGTTGGCGAGAGTTAGGGAGAGTGGAGAGTGTGTGTAGATGTTGGAAGGAAGAATGTTAAGTTAGCAGCAATTGCAATCGATATGTGGTGAGAGAGATAGGAGAGAGAGAGAGAGAGAGAGAGAGAGAGAAAGAGGAGAGAGAGAGATAGAGGAGAGAGAGAGCGAGAGAGAGATATAAAAAACATACTTACTCTTTCTCTCTCTTCTCATCTCTCTCTCTCTCTCTCCTCTCTTCTCTCTCTCTCCTCTCTCTCGTCTCTCTCTTCATCTCATCCTCTCTCTCTTGTCTTCTCTACTCTCATCTCTCTCTCTCTCTCTCTCTCTCTCTCTCTCTCTCTCCCTATCCATCTCAGGCGCAGCAGGAACGTGTAAGCGTTCGTTATTAATAGTAATGTAATTTTAATCAGTACAATTACGGAGAGATAAGGAGGGGAAGGGAAGGGAGGGAGGAAGGGGTGGTGAGGCAGGGTTTAGAGTGGATTATAGAAGGGGTCTTTGGGGACACCCCCTTATTTTTCATCCCTTGTATTTAGCGGGATTTATAGCCAATTCCGCCCCCCCCCCTTCCACCACCCTTTATTCCCTTTCCCCCTTTCCTTCCTTCGTTTATTCTACTATGTATTCTCTGTCTGTCTGTGTGTCTGTGTGTCTTGGTTATCGGTCTGGTGTTGGGCTGTATTTTTTGTATTCCTGTTCTATCTATCTGGTCTCTTATTCTTATTTACTTCCCTCTCTCTCTCTCTCTCTCCTCTCGTCTCTCTCTCTCTCTCTCTCTCGTCCTCTCTCCCTCTCTCTCTCTCTCCTCTCTCTCTCTCTCTCTCTCTCCTCTCTCTCTCTCGTCTCTTCTCTCTCTCTCTCTCGCTCTTCTCTCTCTCTCTCTCTCTCTCTACTTCTCTCTCTCTCTCTCCTCTCATCTTTTTTTTTCTCTCTCTCTCTCTCTCTCTCCTACCTACTCTCTCTCTCTCCTCTCTTCCTCTCCTCCTCTCTCCATCCTCTCCTCATCTCGATCCTCTCTCTTCTCCTCTCTCTCTCCTCTCCTCTCATCTCTCTCTCTCTCTCTCTCTCTCTCTATGTGATAAGTATAATAATAATGATTATTTATTATTACTTGCTCTCTCTCTCGCTCTCTCTCTTCCTCTCTCTCTCGCTCTCCTCTCTCTCATCATCTCCTCTCCTCCTCTCTCTTCCTCCTCTCTCTCTCTCATCTCCTCTCTCTCTCTTCCTCTCTCGTCCCTCTCTATCTCTCTCTCTCTCTCTCTCTCTCGTCTCTCCTCTCTCTCTCTCCCTCTCTCCTCTCTATGTATGTGATAAGAACACAAGAATCACAGTGGGATACAGTCTCTTGTTTTTAAGCATGAATAATTATGGGCTTAAGATCTGGGGAGTGGCAAGTGCAACTCATTTGCAACGCATTAAGAAATGCAGACTTTGCCGCAAAGTTGCCCTGGCCGCACCAAATTTGAACATGTACGCCATAAACCTGAGAGAGCTCAAGTGCTAAAGTGTAAAGGAAAGGTAAAGTACGGCTTGCCTACTGTTTATATATAAATCTATAAAAAATTACCATGTTGGTTGTTCCCACTAACCCTGGTAATAGAGAGGCACATAATGTAACACAATACTCAGTCACCAGCCTGTGGTGGCGTTCCAAAACAAACACTGGATACAAGGAGACAGGTCAGTGCTGGTTCCTGCACCTCAACTATGGAGACAGTCTTCCTACTCTACATTAAGAAAACCAGATTGTATGTCTACGTTTAAAAAGGAAGCTTACTAGCTATCTTTTAATGCATGACCATTAACTTTACTTGATTTTATGAATGACATTTATATGATTACACACCATTTGTATAACTATTTTATCATTATAACCTTTTTCTTACATTTTAAATGAAAACATACTTTGTGTATGACTATTTTTTACTATTTTTATTTTATTTTTAATTTTATTTAGTTTTCTTTTATGTTATTTTATTTTATTTTTATTTTATTTTATTTATATTATTTACTATTCTAATGATTTTACCTATTTTAATGTGTGATACAACACTTGCGTGTTTTATTGTATGTTTAAGATTTTACTTTGTATTTGATATTCGCATTATTGTATTATACGTATAAGATGTATGAAGAATAACCATTGTAAAATGGAAATAAAATTTCTGTTCTGATTTCTGATTCTGGACTCGCTCTCTCTCTCTCTCTCTCTCTCTCTCTCTCATGCCCTCTCATCTCTTCCTCTCATCTACTCTCTCTCCTCGTCAAACCCCAGCCCCCGCCCATCATCATCACAGAGGCAAGCGGGGGTTGGGTAGGGTGGAATTGGGGGGGGGTAAGGGAGGGGCGCCGAAAAGGAAAAAAATGCCCCACCCTCACAAAGTTGGCCGGGGTCTATTTTCGCGGATTGCCTGCCACCCTTCCAACCACTCACCCTTTTGCTGACTAAAAATACGCGAGGTTTTTAATTCATTTTTTTAGGATTTTTATTTATACCTAAGATTTTTTTATAGAAGTTTAGTGCCAGGAAGCGATAAATATTTTTGTTTCTTTTAATTTCTTTCCAATAGGCGTTGAAAATGCATACGGGATTTTTTTTTGTCTTTTGTAACATTTGAATGGAAACCGAAAAGGGAAACGAACTTTGTTTTCAGTGATACCAAGAAACTAAGCCTTCGATATTTAACATACAGGGGAAAAAAAGGCAAGTCTTTGAGAATTTTTATAAGGGAAAATGTGTTCTAAATATCCGAGTCTAATATAGTTAGACTGGGAAACAGAATACGATTTTGGTTAAGGAAATTTTGCTTTGAATGTAAGAAAAAGGAAAAAAAACCGCCGTAATGTTTGCCAGTGAAAGCGTGATACCTTGCTCTCTTCTTTCCTCCGTCTCTCTTCTTTCTTTCTCTTCTTTCTCTCTTTCTCTTTGCTCTTCTTTATCTCTTCTTTCACCCTTTCTTTATTTTTTTTCCTTTTGTTCCTTCCTTCTTCATTCATCCTTTCGTTACCCTGTTTTTCTCAGGCCAGCTCTACTTTATCTTTCCCGACTAATTTGGCTCCATTATTCTCTACTCTCTCGCTCTCTCTCTCTCCATCTCTTCTTCTCTCTCATCTCTCTCTCTCTCTCTCTCTCTCTCTCTCTCTCTCTCTCTCTCTTCTCTCTCCTCTCTCTCTCGTCTCTCGTCTCTCGCTCAGGTCTCTCTCCCTCCTCTCTTCTCTCTCTTCTCTCTCCTTTCATCATCTACAGCCTCTTTTCTTCCTCTTTCCCCTTTCTACAACCATTTATACTCCTCTCCCTTTCTAACCTTTCTCCTTGTTCTCTGTGCCTCCTCTCTCCCTCTCTCTCTCCCTCTTCTCTCTCCTCTGTCTCTCTCTCTGTCTTCTCTCTCTCTCTCTCTCTCTCTCTCTCCCTCTCGCCCTCTATCCCTGATTAAGAGCTGATATTCTTGCGAAGGGGGATAAAAAGCGAGCTAATAGCAGGAATGAGGAGGGAGAAGAGATAGAGAGAGAGAGATGAGAGAGGAGAGAGAGAGAGATAGAGAGAGAGAGAGAGAGAGAGAGAGAGAGAGAGAGGAAGAGAGAGAGATAGAGAGAGAGAGAGAGAGAAGAGAAATTGGGGGAGTGGAGTGATGAGGAGAGATGCGAAAGGATGGACAGGAGGAGGAGGAGGAGGAGGAAGGAGGAGGAGGAGGATGAGGAGGAGGAGGAGGAGGAGAGGAGGAGGAGGACAAAGGGATGGGAAAGTAGGGAAAAAATGGAGGATGAATGAAGGATTTTTGTGAGGGAAAATAATGAAGAGACGAGATTGATGGGAAAGAGAAGAGGGAGAAGAAGAATACCGAGAGTATAATGGAAGGAAGGAAGAAGGATATAGAGAAAGAGAGAGAGAGATGAAAGGAGAGGGAAGATTCAGCGAAGAGAAACCGATTTCTCTCTTTCTCTCCCTCTCTTTTTTTGTCAGTTTATCTCCTTCACTTCTCCTTTTCCCTCCGGTAATGTCTAATCTCTACCCTCTCTCTCATCATCTCTCTCTCTCTCCTCCTCTCTCGTCTCTCTTCCTCTCTCTCCCTCTCTCTCTCTCTCTCCTCTCTCTTCTCGGTCCCTCTCTCTCTCTCTCTCTCTCCTCTCTCCATCTCTACGCTCCTCCTCTCTCTCTCTCTTTCATTCCCTTCTGTATCCCACGTCTTGGGCTTTAGCCATCCATTTCTTGATCCTCTTATAGACACTTTCTCTCTCATCTCTCTCTCGTCTCTCTCTCGCTCTTCTCTCTCTCTCTCTCTCTCTCTTCTCCCATCGCTCCTCTCGTCTCTTCTCTCCTCTCTCTCTCTCTCTCTACCTTCCCTATAATTTGCAGATAGCCCTACAACACACCCCTTCAACCCTTCTCTCCCCCCCCCCCCCCCCCCACCCGTTAGAAAGTCTCGGCCCAACCGACTCAAGATTAGTCTCCTCTGCAAGTGTCCATCAGCGCCGAGTCCGTCCCGTTGTTATTACACTTGATACCCTGGTGGCCGAGTCTGAATGGCAGCCGCGGTGATATTGCCTCGTTTCCCCTCCCTCTTCCCCTCTTATTCTCCTACTCCCCTCCCCTTCAGTCTGCCCAAAGCTTCTCTCTCTCTCTCTTTCCTCCCTCCTTCCTTTTCCTCCCTCTCTCTCGTCTTGTAGTCTCTTGCTCTCCCCTCCTGTCCCCCATCTCCACACTCCTTCATAGCTCTCTCTCTCATACTCCTCTCTCGTCTCTCTCCCTCTCATCCTCTCTCTCTCACTCTCTCTTTCAGTCTAGCTATCTTCCTCCTCTCTCTCTCTCTCTCTCTCCTCTCTCATTCTCTCTCTCTCTCTCTCTATCTCTCCCCCTTTTTTCCCGTCCCCTACTCCAGCGCCTCCCCCTTCCCCTTGTAATCCCCTGTAACTCTCCCCCTTCTTCTCCCCCCCCCCCCCTTAAGATACCTCCATCCTTCCCCTCGTGGAGTCTCACTATCCCCTCATTTCTTTTCCTTCATTTCTTTCCATTCATTTCTTTTCCTTCATTTCTTTTCCTTATTTTTTTTCCCTTCATTTCTTTCATTTCTTTTCCTTAATTTTTTTCACTGCATTTCTTTTCCTTCATTTCTTTCCCTTCATTTCTTTCCATCGCAACATTCCGTGATTTTGAACCGTTCTTGACAAGGATTTCGATGTATTTTCCTTTGTTTCTCCTCTCAGAAGCATGCATACACGCTTCCTGTATACATAATCGTCTGTGTATACATGTTTGTTTTCAAATATACCGGCATACACATATACATACGTTTATAAATGCATGTATATTCATATCGATATCAATACATATATACAGCACGCTATACACACTTGTCAAGATAAAATATTATAATGTTGTGTGTGGTGTGTGTGTGTGTGTGTGGTGTGTGTGTGTGTCTGTCTGTCTGTCTGTCTGTCTGTCGTCTGTCTGTCTGTCTGTTGTCTGTCTGTCTGTCTTTTCTGTCTGTCTGTCTGTCTGTCTGTCTGTCTGTCTGTGTGTGTGTGTGTCTGTGTGTGTGTGTGTGTGTGTGTGTGTGTGTGCGTGCGTGCGTGCGTTCGTTTATACACTTTCAAACCCTGTAATATCCGTCTATATTGCCCCCCCCCGCCCCATCCCCCCCTTCGGCTACCCATCTGTCTAAATACTGGCCATGTCTCCCTCGTCTTTCCTTTCTCTCACCCTCTTTCCTTCTCTCCCTCCCTCCCTCTCTCCCCCTCTTTCCTTCCCTCCCTCTCTCTCCCTCTTTCCTTCCCTCCCTCCCTCCCTATTTCCCCGTGCGACAGAAGGTGGGATGAGGAGAGGAAGGGAAGCCGGGAAATGAGGAAAATTAGAGAGGAGGTATTGGGTGAGATTGCGAGAGGGAGAGAGGAAGGGAGAGGATGAGGGAGATTAGAGAGAGAGAGAGAGAGAGAGAGAGGGGAGAGAGGAAGAGCTGAGAGACGAGAGAGGAGAGAAAAGAGAGAGAGAGAGAGAGGAGTGCCTCATAATGGCTGTGCTCAGGGAGGAAAGGAGGCATTTTATGGGAGATGTAAGGGAGATGAGAGGGAGAGAAAGTGCGTGAAGGAGAGAGGGAGGGAGGAAGGGCGGCTGGTGCACGGCTTAATAAGGGAGAATTGTGGAGAATTAAGGTACAGACGCATTAAAAGGGGGGGGAAGTAATCTTAATAAGGAAATATATTGACTTTGTGAATAAATGTGGGAAATATTTACGTTCAAGCAGGATTTTTTTTGTAAGTTATAGTCATTTGAGTCGACTAGAATTTATTATATTAATTTTAGTAAACTGTAATTACTTTTAGTTACTGTAAACATTCACTCTGTAATCATCGGTTGATTTGTGTATTGAATGCGTCATGTTCTTTAAAGTTGTTTTGCGTGTCAGGAGTGTATCTTGCGGCTGATTACTGATAAAATATACAGTTTTTTTTTAGTGATGACATCTTTTATATGGTTAGAAACACTCCCGTCACTTCCTTGATTTTGCGTTTGTGTAAGCTGTGGTATGGAAGCGGCTGAGTGCGGCGTTGTGTTCTGGTCGTGTGAAGAGACGACGCCAACTATCTGTGAGAGCCGTTGTTTGTGTCACATTTTTACAGTGATGTTGTTGGTCACGTGTCTTTGTAGGTGGGGTGCGGCGCGAGGGGATGGTGGTGCAGTACAAGTATTAACCCCTTCACGCCAGATCTTTCCTTTGCTATATAAAATCGTCTGTTGTCAGCCATAAAATTACGAAAAGTGACTGAATATACCAAATGAACTAGTGGACAAGGATACTAAACAGGTCATATCTATAAAATATTGCTTAAATTCACTAAAATTTGTATAATGGTAGCCAAATTACAATGGAAATTACGTTCTGGGCCTCAACGGGTTAAGAAGATTGTCGTGGCATCGAAAACATCAAGCAACTCCATGAAACCTGCGGCTGAAGGGAATGGCGGTGCAGTGTTGTTTTGACCCCTCGGCTGTGGGTCTTAAGTGGGTCTATTTTATTTCTATTTTTCTATTTACTATTTCTATAACTATTAACTATAACTCTGCTACTATTTCTTTTCTATTTCTATTTACTATTGGGTCAGGTTTTAATGCCACACCACCGGTTATTCGATAGACACCAGCTTGTCAACAGCCCACCTGAGCCTGTAACACTAAATAGAAATAAATTGTGAACTGTTGTCCCTGTTTTTCAGACCGAGGACACATCCCATTATTCTTGGTTTCAAGGACTCACTTTTGTTTGTCTCGATATTTGGCAAGTTTAGTAACATTTTCTTGTCACTATACTTAGTTATTATTATGTAACCAATCATTCCCTGTTACCAAAACTTTCCCAAATGACCGTCTTTTCGTTGGGTGACGCGTGACGAAGGTGACAGTCGTATCGTACAGTCACCCAGCCTTGAAAAGTCTGCCCAAGAAATGTTTTGTGATTGGTGCATGTTTTGTTGGAGTGTTTTGTATCCCTGAAGACGAGGATCACTTTCAGGCGCACGTCGAGCATGCGACCTCCCTCACTCTGGCCGACCATCGCCCCGCCGTCATGAGGGGACGGGCCGTTATGGAAATGACTCCTGCACTCCTGATGTGTTTAAAATAATATGTAATGTTCTTGGAGGTGCTTTCCGAAAATTGAATCTTAAGTGATTATAGCAGAGAACATGAATAATCCGCAAATTTTATGTACATGTTTCATTGTATATAACTCTTATAATTTTCCTTTTTTGTTTTTGCCCTTGGCCAGTCCTTTGTAATAAAAATATAAAAATATCACGTTTATAAATTTTCCTTTGGCTATTTGACTTGAGGTTTGTGAAATAAGTCACGTTCAGCAGCCGGGCAGTGTGTTGCCAGGAGGGAGAAGGCAGGAGGCAGGCACCGGCGCGTCACACGTGCAGGCCGGGCAGGATGCAGGCCGGAGACGTCCCCTCTCCCTCCGCGCCTCATTAGCGGGCGGTAAATACTCCGGCTCCATTTTGTGGCGTCCCCGCTTAGAAAATGGAGTCTCAAGGATCTGTCAGATAGAAAAAAGAAACAAAAAATGAAACTTATTTGTGTGTAGAGGTGAAGAGGTCCCAGGATGAAGAGTGGGGGAGTACTGGAGGGAGGGAGTGTGGGTCTTGGCTGGCCTCTGCTCCTTCCTTCTCCTGGACCTTCCCTTGGCTGTAGTGATGGCCAGGGCAGGGCAGGGCGGGGCGGGGCGGGGTGGGGTACAGGATGGACATGGGAGGGGCGGGGAACACGTGTGGGCCCAGCACGTGGCACGGAGCGGCTGCCACACACCGCCACGCCCAAAACTCACCCATGGGCTCAACTTTGTCTCGTTATTAAATATTATCTTCCTTCATTTACTTACGTCACCTGAAGTTTTTCGTTGTGTGTACGAAACATAACTTTGCTATCCGGTGCCTTGATGTACGGCCTGAATGTGTGTGTGTGTGTGTGTGTGTGTGTGTGTGTGTGTGTGTGTGTGTGTGTGTGTGTGTGTGTGTGTGTGTGTGTGTGTTGGTGTGCCCCGCGTCCCCCTCTACACCACCTGCATTGGCCCTTACCCCCTCAGCCATAAGGACGCGTCTTGGGCCTGAGTCCTGTCCCGCACTTCTCAGGATATGCTGGGAGGCGAGGGACGGAGGGGCGCGGGAGGGTGTAGGAGCGCTTATGTGAGGGCGAGGCAGGGAGGCAGAGGAGTACAGAGGCTGCTGCTGCTGGCTTTGTGGCTGGCGAGGTGAACATGGAAGGGACTCTCGGGGTGCTGGATAGGTGGCCTGGATAGTGAGGACAGTAGAGCGGTGGTGTTGTGGTGCGCCATGGCCTTGTGCCCGCCTGTATGTCACCAGCAGGATAACACACAGGTATGGCCCCTCCTGGCTCCTATGGTTCCTCCTCCTCCTCCTCCTCCTATGGTTCCTTCTGGGGACAACACCAAGCATTACTGAGCTGTGACTGAACTCTGTGTTTTGTTTTATATAAAAATTATTGTGTGGAGCGGAACTTCTGTCATGTTTGAATTAGAAGCAAGAAAGATTTTAGTGGCTCAGCAAGATTTTGTTAAGTTCCATGTAGGAAGCTCGGGGATCGAAAGTGAAGTTGTGTGTGTGTGTGTGTGTGTGTGTGTGTGTGTGTGTGTGTGTGTGTGTGTGTGTGTGTGTGTGTGTCATTCACCCATGATCTTGTCCACGCGAGTCAGACTTGCGATCGCCAGTTTCACCCTCCCGGTGCGAGCTTGGAGCTCATTATTACCGATCTTTGGGTAATGCTATACTCATGCTCAAGGGGGACAGTAAGAGTTTGTGTGTGGTGTGTGGTGTGTGTGTGTGTGTGTGTGTGTGTGTGTGACTCGCGTTACACAAAAATACACACATACACACAGGCAGATAAGAATGTAATTGGATACAAGTAGATCTGTTCATTTCAGTTTTCTCAAGCGCTTGTGTTGCGATGCCATTCAGTACCTGTAGATCATCATGGAGCAGGTCACTGTTGGTGCGGCGCGGGGGGGGGGGGGGGGGGGGGGGGGGGGGGGGGGATACCGCCTTGTAGTGTACCAGACAGCGGCAACTGTAATCGAAGTGGTGTGACTTATACTGTTTGTGGCTGTTCGTGGCCTGGGACAACCAAGACACTATACGCAATATAACATGAATATTGACATTTTTAGGTAGTCTGATTTAATTTTTTTTTTTTAATTCATCGAAACACTAATACCGGCTAAGTAACAAGAAAATCAACGTCTATGTCTTGAGTAAACACACCGACGTAATCTTTACTCTATATATCTTATGTAATAATGTAATTTTCGGTAATTGTGTCCAAATAATTATCATCTTTTTGGGGACATTTTGGCAGTCATGTTTTTTCCCTCAGCCATTCGTTAGGCCTTTGGCGATGAAATGAGTCGGTAAAGAAAAGACCGCTAAGTGGCCTTCCATAAAAATGGAGGAAATATTCCACAAAAAGACAAAAGCCAGGGTGGTTCATGTGGTGATTCAATATTCGCCTTTGGGAAGAGTTGTGAATCGCAGGAAAAACAGGATGGGCGCTGGTCCAGAGTTTGCCTTTGTTATTGACTCCTATTTGCATCTTTACTGGATTCTCAGTTGGGAGAGAGAGAGAGAGAGAGAGAAGAGAGGAGAGAGAGAGAGAGAGGAGAGAAGAGAGAGAGAGAGAGAGAGAGAGAGAGAAGAGAGAGAGACAGACAGACAGACAGACGAAAGACAGAAGACGAAGACAGACAGACAGAAGAACAGACAGACGGGACGACGACAGACAGACAGAAGACAGACAGACGAAGACGACAGTCAGACAGACAGACAGACAGAAGACAGACAGAGAGGGACAGAAGACAGACGACAGAGGACAGAAGAAGACGACAGAGACAGACAGACGAAGACAGAAGAGACAGACAGACAGAAGACGAGACAAGGGGACAGACAGAAGACAGACAGACAGACAGCAGGACAGACAGACAGCGACAGACAGACAGGACAGAAGACAGACAGAGGAAGAGGACGAAGACAGACGGGACAGAAGACAGAAGCAGGACAGAAGAAGAAGAAGACAGAAGACAGACAGGGGGACAGACAGAAGACAGGAGAGACAGACAGACAGAAGAGACAGACAGAGAAGACAGACGACAGAGAGAAAAGAAGACAGAAGAGAAGACAGAAGCAGAAGACAGAAGAAGCAGGACGACAGAAGAGAGACGAGGGCAGACGGGAAGACAGGAAAAGATATAATATAGATATTAGAAAATAGATAAGTAGATAAAAGAGAGATAGAAGAGAGAAGAGAGAGAGAGAGAGAGAGAGAGAGAGAGAGAGAGAGAGAGGAGGAGAGAGAGAGATGAGAGAGAGAGAGAGAGAGTTGGACAGATAGACAGACAGATAGATATATAGATAGATAGATATAGAGAGAGACAACAACAACAGCAACAACATAATTTTAGCCCATAGCTGGCCTTGATACAATTAAGTCCTGGTCACCTTGCATGCCTTCCCTTGCTTGGCCTTGCTTCCTCCTCTCCTCCTCCTCTGTGCCAACACCCACCACTCACGGCTCGCTGCGTTTCTTTACTTGGAAACTTCTTCTTTTCTGCATTTTACCCGATCGTACAATTTCAATACTTTCATAATCTTTGTCTTCTATTTCCTGTTGCTGTTTGAAATAGTTCTTGTTATTGTTGCTGAACTTTGACTTCATTTTCTTTTTCTTACTCTTTTTTTCTTTTTTCTTCTCCTGTCTTCTATTTCTTCCTCAAAATATTGTTTGTTACGTCGTCATTGTTGTTGTTGTTGTTGTTGTTGTTGTTGTTATTGATGTTGTTGTTGTTATTGATGTTGTTTTTGGTGTTGTTGTTGTTATTGATGTCGTTGTTATTGATGTTGTTTTTGGTGTTGTTGTTGTTGCTGTTATTAATATTGTTATTGACGTTGTTGTTGTTATTGACGTTGTTGTTGTTATTGATGTTGTTATTGATGTTATTGACGTTGTTGTTGTTGTTGTTATTGTTATGTTTGCTGTTGTTATAATTATTGTCGATGCCGTCGTTGCTGCATTTCTTATCAGTGATGTTCCTGCAGCCGTTCATCATCATCATCATCATAACGCGGCCTGGTCATATTGAATGATGATAACAACATCACCCACACCAATGATGATACTGGTAATGAAAATAATGATATTAATAATAATAATGAAATCACTTGTTTTGTTATATGATTGTTATTGTTATTATTATTGCATATATCATTGTTAATATTATCATTATTGTGTTTAGTTTGCCGTGTGATGACGTAACGTTGTAATCACGCACAGAACAATCACAGGAACTACCAAATTTAACCACACATCACAACAGCAGCACTAGTACAACCATTACCATTAAATACAGCAGCACTAGTACAACCAACCATTACCATTAAATACAGCAGCACTATTACAACCATTACCATTAAACATCACAACAGCAGCACTATTACAACCATTACCATTAAATACAGCAGCACTATTACAACCATTACCATTACCATTAAATACAGCAGCACTAGTACAACCAACCATTACCATTAAATACAGCAGCACTAGTTACAACCAATACCATTACCATTAAATACAGCAGCACTATTACAACCAACCATTACCATTAAATACAGCAGCACTATTACAACCATTACCATTAAACATCACAACAGCAGGGCTAGTACAACCATTACCATTAAAAACAACAACAACAACAGAAATATGGAGTTCTTGGAAACACGTGACAAAGCTTCTATCTATATCCTGTCAACAAGAAGACACGCCGCCCTCACAGAGACCCTCGCCGCTGCCCGCCCCGCCCCACAGGCACCGCCCCGCCCTGGCACACACACAGACCACCTCCTCCACCATCTATTGCCTGCAAATTTCACATGTATACATTATATCAATGAATAGAATGTTTGAATTTCTGCTACATATTTTTGTGTAGCTTCCAGTGGCAAGCTGTAACGCCGGTCCTCAGCCATTGTGTTGCGCCATGCTAGGTTAAAGTACCTTTTATGCAATTTTTTCATCTTAAATTGTCTTTGCTGAGAGAATATTGTCCTAATTTTTTCTCTTGTGTGTGCGTGCGTGTGCGTGCGTGTGCTTGTGTGTCTGTGTGCCTGGGGCTGGAGGAGCGAGAGCGGCGGCCTCGCATGTCCTCGCTGAAAACATTTTGGCAGCGGGTCTCGGGGTGTCTTTCAGCGTGAGGGGCACTCCAGGCCATTTAGAGCCGCTCCGTCAGGTGGGCCTCGAAAAGGTCTTGTGTCCCATCGCTGCCCTCACCTCCTCCTCCAGGCTGCTCCCGCCCGCCCGCCCGTCCGCCCGCCTCAGACCCTTCACCGGCCTGCCATTCACCGCTGCACCGTTGCATCCCCCCCCTCCTCCTCCTCCTCCGCCTCCCCCTCCTCCTTCTCCTCCTCCTCCTCGTGCCCTCAGCCTCCTCCTCAACGCCTCTCGCCGATCCTCCTGTTGGTGTCGTCGGCCGGGCGCTGTCAGGACTCAGGACGCCCTCGCTATCGCTCCCCGCCTCCCCCCCCATACACGGCCCCCTGCCCAAGTATTGATTGGCGCCGGAGTCATATCTGCGGGCGTGTGTTACTGTAGAGGGGAGGAAGGTGGTCTCGCCGCCATACCGGTGTAAGCCTCCTCCATCAGCCGCTGTTTGGTTAGACGCGAGTGCCGTCGACAATGTGGGGAAGGGAAGGGAAAAAAAAAAAAAACGTACACAACGGGGCCGAACCATTTTGACAGGCTCCTCCCCGGCCTGGTCGACGCGGTGCTGTGAATGGTCAGATCGCCGTGGTGTGGCTGCCTGTGATTGGCTGGCTGCAGTGAGGGCGGGGCCAATAAGAAGGCATGTTTTGGGGCGGCGCAGGCTTGTGTAGCGGGGTGGTCAGCGCTTGGTGGGGCTCCTGCACACAACCCCGCCATCCAGGCTCGAATTGAAACGCTTCAACAGATATTGACACCAAATTGACATACACTCACTACTCACAAATTAAGCTCGGCCCGCAGTGTAAATAATCGCAAATGAATGGTTGTGTATTCACGTCAGTGCCTGTTGCAATCATCCAGACAATGCTTGCAGGGGCCCACTCGCTGCCACTGTATTTTCCATGCATGATTAAAAAGCGTTACTGCACATATTGATCGGCCAGTCCAAAAAAAGAAAAAAAGCGGTATTATTCATTTACAAGTCTGGTTTTAATGTAGGTTCTGCTATGCTGTTTGTTTTGTTGACTCTGGTCGTCATTAGGAATTAATGGGTGAACGCAACTTGCGGCGGCCACGACAGTGCTTGGCGGGGGCGTGGGGATGGGTTTGGGTGGGCTTAATGATACGGAGAGAGAGAGAGAGAGAGGAGAGAGAAGAAACTCACAGACTGAAAATTTAATGCACTGATCTCTTCACTAAACACCTACGTTCTGAAGCAAACTGAGAAAAGATAAACGCAGCATTATTTCCCCTCACTCCCAGCAGCACCCAGTCCCCCCTCCCCCCTGATGACGGGGCCTGAGGAGACACGTAGCACCTAGTTAGTGGTCAGTTGGTTGGCCAGTCATGAATCATTAGGTAAAATGTTAAGATGACAGGGTATTGGAGTAGGCAGGTAGTCAGTCCAATTGTTTTAGGCCTGTAGTCAGTCAGAAATTTGGTTTTGTTTATGTAGTCAGTCAGAAATTTGGTTTTGTTTATGTAGTCAGTCAGAAATTTGGTTTTGGTTGAGTTTGTGTCAATATAATTCTTATTTTACTTTATTATTATTTGTGTGTGTGTGTGTGTGTGTCTGTGTGTGTTGCCCTCATATGAACTCACTATTGAGAGTCAGTTAGTTAATCTGTTATTGAGTCGAATGTGTTGTTAGTCAGTCAGTCAGTTAGTCAGTTAATCAGCTGAGTGGCTTTCATATCAATTGTTCAGTAATCCTGGGGCATGCAATAGGGCTGTCAGTCTATACTTCAGTCTGGTTTTCACTCACTGTGCCAGGCTATCAACCAGTCTGCATGTGTAGGACGCCAATTATTATTCATTTATTATATATTTGTTTTTCCATCACGCCGGCCTGCAAATCCATCCCCTCACTCGTGTATCTATCCCTGCCACTCACTCACTCTTCCCCACTCACTTACTCACTCACTCACTCACTCACTCACTCACTCACTCACTCACTCACTCACTCACTCACTCACTCACTCACTCACTCACTCACTTAATCACTCACTTACTCGCTCACTCACTCACTCACTCACTTAATTTTTACATAAACTTATATTTCAATTTCCAACGTTATTCTTCTCTATATATTCTGCTTCCACATCATCCACCATATAGTCACATATTCCACTTTTTCTCCAGTTCATCCATCCACTTTCCATTCAATCTCCTGTTCTCCATCTTATCATCTCCCGAAACTCCACTATAACCTCCACACTGCACATCCTCGCTTCCACTTTCCCTCTCACTGCTCCACTCTTTTATTCTTACTTTTTTTCATTTCACATTATCCACTTCTCTTCGTACTTCTCGTTTCTACCTCCACATATTTACTTGCTAACTCCTCCACTCCTATTTTTCTTGACACATATCTACCGTCCACTTCCTCCTCCCTCCTCCACTGCCTCCTCCCTCCTCCACTTCCTCCTCCCTCCTCCACTGCCTCCTCCTTCCTCCACTTCATCCTCCTTCCTCCACCACCTCCTCCTTCCCCTTATAAATTTCCACACGTCCCTCCATCATACACTCACACCTCATTCCATTTCATTCCTCCCTGTTTTCCACCTTCCACCTGTGTCCCTCCATCCACTCCTTCACGCTCCTACATAAATCTTCATCCACTCCTCCCTCCTAAGAGTACTGATCCTGCCTTCACTCCCTCGCCTTATTCCTAATCCCGTATTCGTCTTTCCATCTTTTCTCCTCACCCTCGCCAAACTTTATCCTCTCTTCCCCTTTCTCCTTCCTGGTTCCTGACTGCCCTTCACCGCTGCACAGGTCTAGGAAGAGGGGAAGGAGAAGAGCTATGGTGAGGGTATGCGTCGTTCACTACTGTCTGTCTATCTAGTTCATGTGTCTTTCTCTATCTGGCACTGTTATCTCTTTCCTCTGATATCTCAAGGCCATCACTAACACCACCAACACCACTGCCAACAACCCCATTAACAACCACTACACTGCAACTTCATCCCAATACTTGCTTGGATATAGATAGTTATTTTATTTTTTGCAATTAACATGTGTGAGAGAGAGAAGAGAGAGAGAGAGAGAGAGAGGAGAGAGAGAGAGAGAGAAAGAGAGAGGATAGAGAGGGGGAGAGAGAGAGAGAGAAGGGGAGAGAAAAGAGAGAGAGAAGAGAGAAGAGGAAAGAAGAAAGACCAACTTGACAAACATGAGGAAAGGAGAGATGAGGAAATTTTAATGGGAGAAAGAGAGAGAGAGAGAGAGAAGAGGAGAGGGGGAGAGAGAGAGAGAGAGAGAGAGAGAGAGAGAGAGAGAGTGGTGCATGTAGAGGGGCAGAGTGAGGGTGTGTCGTGTGTGTTTTGCCATCAGCCAGGTTGACGCTAGGCTCTCCCCATGTTGGCACTACACTCCCTCCAGCCCTTTTTTTTTAGCTCTGGAACACGGGGCACTGGCACTCTCCCTCTCCCCCCTCAACCCCCCACAGCCCCCTCCCAACACGTGGCCCTGTGCCGAGGTGAGCCTAAAATGGTGCTCTGAAGGGGCTACTGACGCTGCTGTAGTGTAGGGGAAGGGTGCGGAGTGATGCCTTTGTGCCTCTCCTCGCCCCTCTGCTGCTGCGGGAGGCCTTAACTGAATCCTTAACTATTTAGATTAAAAAGAAGTTATTATTTTGTTCATATTATAAAAAAAGATTTTTTTTTGCTCATACTACAATAAAGTAATAACTTTTTATATTTTTTATTTTAGTATATTTTTTTAGTACACATTCAGTATATTTTGCTCCTACTAAAAAAAGTAATTATTTTCCGCATGCTAAAAAAAAGATATTTTTTTCCTCACACTAAAAAGTTATAATTTACCTCACACTAAAAACGAGTTATTGTTTTCCTCATGCAAAAAAAAAGATATTATTTTGTTCATACTAAAAAAAAAAAGTTATTATTTTGCTCATACAAAAAAAAAATTTTTGCTCCTACTAAAAAATATATATTATTTTGCTCATACAAAAAAAAAGATTTTGCTCCTACTAAAAATATATATATTTTGCTCATACTAAAAAAAAGTTATTATTTTCCTCATACTAAAAAAAATGTTATTATTTTCCTCATAATAAAAAAATTATTATTTTGCTCATATATACAAAAAAAAGTTATTGTTTTGCTCATACTAAAAAAAACTATTATTTTCCTCATACCAAAAAAAAAAAGTTATTATTTTTATCTTACTCCTCATTTTGTGCGATCAAGATTACTATGCTATGCTTTTTTCTTGACATTGGAATAGTTAGAGAGCCATTGTACTGCCGAAACAAACACAGAAAGAAAGACTTCCTGTATACATACGGCTCTGTATAATTTAGAGATTGTGTTATTTTATAAATGGAATCAAGAAGACAGTTCACTAGTAGACCATTAAACTTTATTTATGAGTATGACAATAAGTCTACGCTTTTTACAGTATTTTTTTTTTTACGTCCTAGGGGACTAATCGAGGGCAGAAAGAAACAGTAACAAAAAGGCCACCTAAGTTGTGCAAGAAAAGTTTTACAGAGGATTTACCAATTTAGTTTGGGATTTCTTAATACAGTATACATAAATTGCTAGAAAACATATTACTACACTAATAACATCAGATGGCAGATAGGAAAAGAAAGTGATTGTTGTACCTGGGAAGACAAGAGGAATAAAGCATTGTGTATGAACCCTTGCAAGTACCTTGTTTTTACTATAACATATAGGTCCTCGCCCTCACTTGTCGCCCTCACTTGTTGCCTCCGTGGTGTAGTGGTTAGCGTGCCTGGCTACGAATCTGGGAGCACTGGTTCGAATCCGGGCCAGGGCAAGTCAGCTACCTGCCAAACCAGCTGATCTTCCTTCCTTTCGGTGTTGATAAATGGCTACCTGGGGTAACCTGGGGAAGGTAATTGTGGTAACCCGGGTGTCACACTAGCCCTGTGTCCCGGGGTAACGGGTCTTCACCCACCACAGGCTCTAAGGGCTAATGCCACGGAGATGAGCACCGAATGCCACGCGCAGCATTGCGTATGCTCCCATCTTTACCTTTACCTCACTGGTAGAACATAAGCATATCAGGAAGCTACAAGAGGCCGTGAAACATACACGCTGTAGTTCCTGTTACTTAACACTACTTACATCCACCTTTCATTCACATCCATGAAATTGTCTAGTCTTCTTTTAAAACTCTCCTCTAACTACCTGATGACTGAGTCCGTTCCAATCCTTAACCACCCTATTTGTGAACCAGTGTCTCCCTGGTAGCTGTGTCCCTGCGGCTCAAGCAGGGATGTGGCGCACTCCTCTCTCTCTAGGGACTCAACAGAAGGTTAAAAACGTGCACTTCTTTGAAGAGACAAGGCAAGCCCAGTCACGATTTGAAGCTCCCTGCAGGCTTACGTTTTTATTTTTTTATTTTTTATACTGTATGCCTTCGGGTGAAAATAAAATTATTATTATTATTATTATTATTATTATTAGGTGCAGCACAGGGCGACAGGCACCTCCGAGGGACGGGTTACCGGGGTGCATATTCCCTTTCTCTATGCCAGTATACGTGGTTTCACAGTGAAGACGCTTGGTTGTAGCTCCGAAACTAACCATAGGATTTTCTCGAAAATACCCTCATTGTGATTCCCACACAAAGTTACCACATCATAACCTGGAAAACCTAACCTACCCTATCCGTAACCTAACGTAACCTAACCTGACGTGTTCAAGAGTAAACGCCACATACTCTTCCAGAAAACGGGAATATGCTACCGGGGGCGCCACTGTGCTGCTGCTGCTGCTGCTGCTGCTGCTGCTGCTGCTGGGGGGGGGGGGTGTATTGGGTGGTGCAGGCTTGTTCTTCTGTCTTGTGTTCAGTGTATCACGTCATCTATTTTGCTGTGCCGCCACCACGACCGCCATCATCATCATCACCATCTACAGCAACAACAACACCATAACAAAACCACTAAAACCATTTCTTGTATATATCTGTATGTCTATTTGTATACACATTACACATGTATATATTATATACGTGTGTGTGTGTATGTGTGTGTGTTTATATATGAGTACACACACACACACACACACACACACACACACACACACACACACACACACACACTCACACACTCAGTACTTTGCCACGCTGTTCCCATGCATGTCTTCTCAATCTCCGTCCCCGCGTGGCCGCCGTGTCCGGGTGCGTCCCTGCCTTGGCCACACTGCACTGCTTGGCTCGCCACTCATACATGGCCTCCAGCGCACCGCCTGTATAGCATTGTTAAATTTGACACATCATTTAATCTATGACACAACAATTGTCAGTTTTCACGCATAAGGATCAAGTCATCTATATTTGGGAATCCCTCATTGTATTTGCTAACACAGGCTGCCTTCCTATACTACCAGGCTAAAGGGTCGAAGGGTTATTTCGAATGGTAAGCTTTTATCCCTCAATAGAAAAGAGGTTCCATGGCGGCAGTCTGGACGAGATTGCCTCTGAACGACCCCCTCCCCCTACCTCCCCCTTCCTCCCCCCCCCTTCCCCTTCTCCCCCTCCCCTTCCACTCCCTCCCCACCTTCCGCCCCTCTCGAGGCCCCCGTGGAAGGGCTAATAGCGGCGCTCGGACCCCAGAAAGAGGTGAAGTGACCCCACGAGAACCCCGCGAGGAAGCTGCAGGGGGCGCGGCGGTGTCCTCGAAGGCCGCCTGGCAGGAGACAGAACACAACGGCGGGACACAAAAACCCGCGACCCTGCCATGCCCTTCGCTTTGCTTTCCGTCTGGTGGGAGAGGTTTAATTTTGGTAATGGTGGAAGGGGGGGAGGGGGGACAGGGACAGGGGGAAGGGGAACGTGCCCAGGTCAAGACATCATCGGTATATACGGGCCAATCAGGAGACAGGCCGCGTTTCTTGTCCGTTCCAGGGATGACCTTTTTTTTTCATTCACAACCGGACGTACGTTGATGCCGGCAGCTCTTTTCTCTGCCCCCCCCCCCTCCATCTCCAACCCCCTATACTCCCTTCCTCCTCCCCTTCCCCCTCTCCCCCCCTGATATAAAGGTGAAGGAGAGGAGGAAAGTAGGGGACAAGGAAAGGAAAGACAGATTTGAAGAATGAAGAAAAAGAGGGAAAAAAAGGATATGTATATGTATATATGTATATCTTCCAAGACGACATGGGAATATTGGTGGTCTGAAGGAGAGAATATTGGGCGAGGGATGGACTGGTGGCCTTGAGGGAGAGAGAGAGAAAGAGCGAAAGAGAGAGAGAGCGAGAGAGAGAGAGAGAGAGAGAGAGAGAGAGAGAGAGAGAGAGAGGAGAGAGAGAGAGAGAGAGAGAGAGAGAGAGAGAGAGAGAGAGAGAGGAAATATAAGAAAAAATATTCAGTGTGTAAAATAAAAGTGTTGCTACCATAAATAAAATAAAGGTGAGAACAGGTGCACTTCTAGGTGGCATTCCTCTTCCCTCCATGTTTCCCTTTCCTCTTTATCTATTTATCTTTCTTATCATAGGAGTATAGGCGGTAATGGAAGTCTCTATTCACTCTTCTTTTACTTCCCATCCTGCCTTCCTAACTCCTTCTCCTTCCCTCCCTCCCTCCCTCCCTCCCTCCCTCCCTCTCTCCCTCCCTCCCTCCTTCCCTCCTCCTCCTCCCTCCCTCCTCCCTCCCTTCCTCCTCCCTCCCTCCCTCCCTACCTACCTCCCTCCCTCCCTCCCTCCTTCCCTCCTTCCTTCCCTCCCTACCCTGCAGAAGCATTAAACACCACATCATTTCCTGGTAGTGCCGCGAACCTTTAGCTAAAAAATAAGGGGGTAAAAAAACCTTGATATATGTTTATACTCTGGTCATTCGGCGTGCAGAGGCGGGGAGAGCAGCGTGATGAGGGAGAGCGAGGGTGTGGGAAGGAAAAATGATTGGGTCTTTTTTTGAACCATTTATAGCGAAGAAGAGGGAAGGGATGAGTGAGGAGGCTTGAAGAGAGAGGAAGAGAGGGGCAGAGGGGTCGTAGGAAGTGAGATAATTAGAGAAAGTGAGCGATTATGGCAGGAAAGAAGGGAGGGGAAATCATTATTGTAATGAATCGCAGGGGAAAAGGTGAAGGTGTAGTCTGGGAAGGGAGGAAGCGAGACGAGCGGAGAAAATGACCAA
>JACEEZ010011919.1:645000-657500 GCA_016584305.1 Chionoecetes opilio | reverse complement strand
CGCACCTACATGGCCAGTTTGCCCCAACGAGAAAACAAGTGTTTTTGCGGCACAAGAAGTATTTACACAGGAATATTTCTTTATCAGCTTGGTATTCATCTACTTATCGTGCAGGAAAAGAAGACATGATAGCATAGAAGTGACGTAGAAGTCATTAGATTCAAACAGCTTCTCCCTATTCTGCCGTAATATCTTTTTTTTAATCTTTTTTCTCCTCCATTTTAGTTTGGTCGGTGCTGTCATATCATCCGTTTTCATTCTGCTTTTTTTTTTCACTGTTTTTTCCTCTCCTTTTACGGGGCGGATGGTGGTAGAGTACGGAAGGAGGGGAAGGATGTGAGGGGAAAGGTAAGGTTTAAAGGTAAAGGCCTTGGTGGTATTATATTACATGGCGATGATAGTACTATTTAATGAGTGTGAAATTACAGAAAGTCAGGTGAGGGGATACATCAGGCTTTCAAAACACGTATGCTGGCCAGGTTTTTGAAGGTAGGTGAAGTAAAGAGAGAATACTAGAGGAAGGAAGGGATAGGTAGGAAGGTTATAGGCGAAGTAAAGAGAGAATAATAGGAAGGAAGGAATAGGTAGGAAGGTTATAGGTAAAGTAAAGAGAGGCAGCGTATGTTGGAATCAGTTTTAGAGGATTTTAAGTAAGGCAGACAAAAATGTAGATGAGTCCAGTTCAGCAGTAAAAACGAAAGGAAAATAAAAAGCATGGAATGTGTTGAAGTGAAGGAAAAGTGTTTTGTAGGTAATAGACATGAGTTACCGGTATAAAGGTAGAAGTGTGTGACGTGTGTGTGTGTGTGTGTGTGTGTGTGTGTGTGTGTGTGTGTGTGTGTGTTGGCGTGTGTGTGTGTGTGTGGCGTGTGTGTGTGCGTTGTGTGTGTGGCGTTGTGTGTGTGTGCATGTGTGTGTGGCGTGTGTGTGTGTCGTGTGTGTATGTGGCGTGTGTGTGTGACGTGTATGTGTGTGTATGTGGCGTGTGTGTGTGACGTGCATGTATGTGTATGTGGCGTGTGTGTGTGACGTGCATGTGTGTGTGTGATGGGTGGTGTGTGTGTTGTGACGTGCATGTGTGCGTATGTGGCGTTGTGTGTGTGGCGTGTGTGTGTGTGTGGCGTTGTGTGTGTGGTGTGTGTGTGTGTGGCTGTGTGTGTGTGTGTGTGGTGTATGTGTGATGTGTATGGCGTTGTTGTGTGTTGTGTGTGTGTGTGTGTGTGGCGTGTGTGTGTAGCGTGTGTGTGTGTGGCGTTGTGTGTGTGTGTGTGTGTGTGTGTGTGTGTGTGTTGTGTGTTGTTGTGTGTGTGTGTGTGTGTGTGTGTGTGTGTGTTGTGTGTGTGTGTGTGTGTGTGTGGTGGCGTGTGTGTGGCGTAGTGGACAGAACATTGTGGCGTTTGAGTGTCCAGCCTTAAATTTGAAGAATGTTGAAGAATGAGACTCAAATATCACGAATATCATCATTAAGGTATCAAGATTTTGGATTTGACAAGGAAGTATATAAAAAATTACATCCGTCCAAAATTAATTTAAGACAAACGTGAACAGGCTATAAAAGTGAGCAAAGAAAGTGCGTGTGTCATTGGGGAAGGGAAGTTGCGTGCGTTGAGTGTTTGAGTGCGTTCGTGTGCCGTGCTTGATGCCTTGACGAGTGCATCGAGTGAGTCCAAGGGGGCAACATTTCCACTCAGGACAGGGGGTGGGGGGAGGGGGTAAGGGGGGCAGTATGAGAGCTTGAAGGGCGGCTGCTCGTCAGGCGGAAGATTTTTTTTCTCTTCACTTTTACATGTTCGAGTACCCGAAAAATTATCACATCAGTGAACGAATTAATCAAAATACAAAAATCAGCAAGTGGTAAGAACATGTTAGAAGAGTGAGCAAGGCCGAGAGGGAACAGCTCTATATAGAAGGTATTTATTAGTTTCTCTGATCTTGGAACATATAGATATACAGCAGATGACCAATCAAAAGGATTCCTCTTAAAGTAATCGACCAGACCCATTTTTTCTTTGCATAAGTATGTTGAATGTTCATTGAAAACACCTAATCCACAAAAAAATATTAATTTCCATGCCATATTTCCGTAAAAACACGACTTTTGTAAAAAGCGCGGGGAAAAATCTGCCCCATTCCAGCCGCCGCGCGAACTTGCTGATGACGCCAAGGGAGGGCGACAAACTGCATCACACAGCCTGCCTTCCCCTGGGGCACAAACCATCTCCACACATTTATCGTGGCCGTATTGGTCGGAAACGGGTGCTAAGCTCTCTCGAAAGGCACAGCTTTCTTGCTGCACCCATAAAGGATGCAAGTGTATGCTATATTGCAAAAAAAATTATCAGAAACACCCAAAATTCTTAAAGTTCTATATTTATTTCTTGTGTTTACGTGTTTCTGGATTACCGCGGGGGAAAGGGACTGCCTTTTGTGACGTCACCGAACCATGATGCGTCGTCTGCTAGTCGTCAGGAGCGTTTTGGAAGCTCGGGGAATTTACATATTTTGATTGCGGGTTATTTCAAAACGGGTGACT
Organism: Chionoecetes opilio; assembly: GCA_016584305.1. Taxonomy (NCBI): domain Eukaryota; kingdom Metazoa; phylum Arthropoda; class Malacostraca; order Decapoda; family Majidae; genus Chionoecetes; species Chionoecetes opilio. The sequence continues at coordinate 654,967 of JACEEZ010011919.1, read as the reverse complement.
GGATGCAAAAAGTGACAACATATTGTTGATATATTCGATAATGACTATATTTTGACTGCATTAAATCAGGAATGATGAAATACTCTGGGCGATTACTTTCAGGTATGTTATTTTTCTCAGGACAAAGACAACCATAAGTAATTGCACATAAATTTGATGTACTTTAGGGTGAGATATTGCGTTTGCAGATTTTGAAGAGAGAGAGAGAGAGAGAGAGAGAGAGAGAGAGAGAGAGAGAGAGAGAGAGAGAGAGAGAGAGAGAGAGAGAGAGAGAGAGAGAGAGAAAGAGAGAGCTTTTTACTTTGACAATTTTTTTTACTGACTTTTTTTTTTACTTTCGAAAAGAGAAAAAAAAAATGAGAAAGAGAGAAAGAGAGAGAGAGAGATTTTGTTCTAGAATGAAAACCACACACACTCACAAATAGGATACAAGAGGCTACACAGTCAAGGGCGTGATAGGACTTCCTGCACACCCCGCCGCGGGAAGGTGACTGAATGGGGGACACGTCACTTGCACGGCGCGGGGCAACAGTGGCGGGGCGGGGCGGGGAGTGGGGCGAGCCTGCTGTAGGTGACACTTGCTGAGGCTTGCTTTGATGGACCCCAATGCCCGATACTCTATCTTTTCTTCCCCCTCCTCCGCCATGTTACCCTTCTCTCAGACGTCAATGTGGTAACAAGTGTATCGCCCTTAACCCCTTGAGACCCAGAATGTAATTTTCATTGTAATTTGGGTAACATTTTTAGTGAATATATGCAATATTTTATAGATATGACCTACTGAGTAACCTTGGCCACTAACTAATTTGGTATATTCAGTTACTTTTCGTAATTTTATGGCTAACAACAGACGATTTTTTATAGCAAAGGAAAGATCTGGGCGTGAAGGGGCTAAAAGTAAACCTAAGAGAGTAACCCTAAAGTAAAGAGTAACCCTTATAATAATATGCTACACAATTCTTTAAACGCTTTGTTAATGTAATATTATATGTACTGCTTTGATAATTAATATAATTTTTTCGTGCACATATGCTATTTTAGTTGTTTTTTTCCTTGCTCAGATTTTTGTCTCCTTTTTTCCCTCTTTTATATATTGTATTTTTGTGATAACTGCCTTGCATGCGGGTTGGCTGCCTATCAAAGCCTTAGCACGTGGCGGTGGTGATAAGGACGTAACTGATGATCGTGAGCTACCGTCAATAACACTATAGTCGCCAGTCACTCGCCACTGCTCTAATGTCGCCAGGCACATTATATTACGAATTTTAGCATCCCTACAGACTTGTATGTGCCACTTAAGAGGCATGCACAATAGTTCATATTATGTACATCTCACTACATGTCTTCAGTGGCACATACAAGTCTGTAGTGATGCTAAAATTCATAATATATGGCTCCTGGCGACATTACTGAAGTGGCGAGTGACTGACTATAGTGTTATTGACGGCACTATATATGTCGGTATTGTCAACATTTTGGTTAAGGCTGCCTCAGAACTCTTCAGTAAAATGTGAAAAAGTTACCCCAACGCAATGAACCAAACTATACCATCATTTTGTAACATAAATATTACACCACGCCACACCATATCACACCACTTTAAAGCGCACACCACACCACACATCAAACCATCATGCCACACTACTTGTCCAGCCATAACTCCACTACACCATACCACACCACACCACACCACACCACACCACACCACACCACACCACACCACACCACACCACACCACACCACACCACACCACACCACACCAAAGCGTAATAATGTAACCTTAAAGCGAAAGAGGAAATGCAAATAGGATGAGTTTGACTGAGGGCAGATAAAGACAGAAAGTGAAAGTGTATGAGAGAGAGAGAGAGAGAGAGAGAGAGAGAGAGAGAGAGAGAGAGAGAGAGAGAGAGAGAGAGAGAGAGAGAGAGAGAGAGAGAGAGAGAGAGAGGAGAGAGAGAGAGAGAGAGAGAGAGAGAGATATGAGGAAAAGTAGATTGGTAAACATCAAATCATAAAATCGAAAAAGTGAACATCGAAGGAAATAGAAAAAAAAATGCGTTTCATTAATGTATATCTGAAATTCAGTGATATATTTTTGCCTTTTAGTTAATGATGGAGGTAAGTGCTTGTCTGAAGAAGGTGATGAGGGGGTGATGGGGGCGTAATTAGTGGCGTGGGTTGAAGATGAGAGGCGGTGGCGGTAGTGGTGGTGGTGGTGGTGGTGGTGGTGGTGATGGTGGTGGTGGTGGTGGTGGTGGTGGTGGTGATGGTGGTGGTGGTGGTGGTGGTGGCGGCGGCAAGATGAAACAAAAACCCAAGAAATCGACGGAGGTTTTACTGCTTGAAAGAAGACGAGTGTTGGTACTATAAGTTACAGTTATAGTTACAGCTATAGTATATAAGGATGGAAACTATAAAGTAATTAGTATTGTTTTAGTAAAGGAGGAGGAATACTTTGGCTTTGTGACCTTAGAGTAAAAGGAGGCGGAGGAAAAAAGCAAAAACTGAGAATGGGAAGGAAAAAAAAGTGTTTTAGGAGGATGGTTTGAGGTGGTTATTAAAGGACGAGTGATGCTTGATCCCTCCTGTCGCCCTCTTTATGCCTCCTCCTGCCTCCTCCTGCCTCCTTATCCCGCCTCTCCTTCACCCTCACCCCCCCTGAATCCGCCTCCCCCCTCTCATGTCTTTGCCCCCCTGTTCCCCCCCTCCCCCGCCCCCCTTTCGAAATCACACGCTCACCCTCGATAGCTTCACTTACCAACTATTTTTTTTTTCACCCTTCTTTTTATTACACGTATGTTTATTTTTTTTTAGAAAGATCACAACCACTTCTCAAAAAGAATTAATCGACAACAACAACATTAAACCTTGGTAATGTAGTTGAGAGTAAAAATGCCTTGGAAAGAAAAATATGTATTAAACCGTTTACTTTGGACTGACACGGTCGGGGCATCAAGGAAATTGGAAAAAAAATGGTAACTCTATTGGGTGCTGTGATTGGCTGGCGTGGCCCTGATGACGCCCAATCAGCGGCCTGTCTCGGCGTGTCAATAAGGGAAGCAGTTTGGGCGTGACGAGGTTGGCGTCTGTAACATGGTGAGGGTGAGGGGAAAGGGGGGAGGGGGAGGCTGGGCTGTGAGGGGAGGAACCAGGGGGGGCGAGGAGCTAATGATCCAATAAGGCAAGAAGGGGAGTTAAGGGAGGGGGTGTAGGAGGAAGGGAGGGAAGGGGAAGAGAGAAGTAGTGGAAAAGTAGTTGAGATGGAAAATGAGTAGGATGTGGTGCCTGAGGGGCCAAGGGGGGGGGGGTCAGGTGCCAAGGGGGGGAGGAGGGGGAGCGATGTAGAAAAACCCTCCATGCTGGAAATTGAACTTTTATGAGTCATAACAGAGACAGGGACGCGGACCTTGCTGCTGCCTCTGTGCACCCTGCTGCTGCTGCTGCTGTGCCCTGCTGCTGTTGCTGCTGCGGTGCCCTGCTGCTGCTGTTGTTGTTGATGTTATAATTATTACTGCTATTTTTACTACTATTGTATACTTTTGTGCTGCTGCTGTCCCTCACTTCATGTATTCTTCTTTTTCTTCTTCTTCTTGTATTGCCTCCTCGGCCGTATTAAGTCCCTCAGAACACTACCATTCTTCACCTACACACATGACCTAGAGCAGTAGTTGGTTCACTCAGCCAAAGTACATATCATGGTATAGAATCGACCACCTTATGAGGCCTCAGTGAAGCTTGGTCGCTGTGGTGATGTGAAGGGTAGCCTAACTTTCTCTGCGGCCAGGACCCACCACACCCCGCTATCCTAACACCCAGGACGGCTGCTTGGCTCACTTCTTCGGGGTATCTTCTTAGGGGCATTTTCTTCGGGGTATTTTCGTAGGGGCATCTTCTTAGGGGCATCTTCTTCGGGTCATCTTCTTAGGGGCTTTTTCTTGGGGGCTTCTTCTTAGGGGCATCTTCTTAGGGGCATCTTCTTCGGGTCATCTTCTTAGGGGCTTTTTCTTGGGGGCTTCTTCTTAGGGACATCTTCTTAGGGGCTTCTTTTTAGGGGCATTTTCTTGGGGGCTTCTTCTTAGGGGCATCTTCTTAGGGGTATCTTCTTCGGGTCATCTTCTTAGGGGCTTTTTCTTGGGGGCTTCTTCTTAGGGGCTTCTTCTTAGGGACATCTTCTTAGGGGCTTCTTCTTAGGGGCATTTTCTTAGGGGCTTCTTAGGGGCATCTTCTTAGGGGCATCTTCTTAAGGGCTTCTTCTTAGGGGCATCTTCTTAAGGGCTTCTTCTTAAGGGCTTCTTAGGGGCTTCGTAGGGGCTTCATCTTAGGGGTATCTTCTCAGGGGCATCTTCTTAGGGGCTTCTTCTTAGGGGCATCTTCTCAGGGGCTTCTTCTTAGGGGCATCTTAGGGGCTTCTTCTTAGGCGCATCTTCTTAGGGCATCTTCTTAGGGGCTACTTAGGGGCTTCTTCTGTGGGCCATTAGTGTGTCGGTGGTCCGCCTTCCTCCTGTCCTTCACACGGTGTTGGTCTCTACGATGACAAAAATTCATATTAACACAATATTCATAGGACGTTCTTGGTCTTGACTCTCCATGGGAAGGTAATGCCATCTTATCCCATTTATTGATACCTCCTTGTCGGTTACTTATTGAGTTAGTGGTGACTTTGTGACAACTTGAGTTTACAGTGTTTACATATTGTTGATACAGGCAGACACGCTTTTTATTAGACAAGGAACACGATTGGGAATTTTTTAGGGGGCAGCATCTTGTCCTTGGAGGAAAGTGTGTGTTGTTGTTGTTGTAGTTGTTGTTGTTGGTGGTGGTGGTGGTGGTGTGGTGGTGGTGGTGGTGGTGTGGTGGTGGTGGTGGTGTGGTGGTGGTGGTGGTGGTGGTGGTGGTGGTGTGTGGTGGTGGTGGTTGGTGGTGTGGTGGTGGTGGTGGTGGTGTGTGGTGGTGGTGGTGGTGGTGGTTGGTGGTGGTGGTGGTGGTCAGCATTGCCTTGCCAGTATCAGCCTTTTTATCCCAACACCACATTTCATTACCTTCATTTTCTTCAGCGATATTCTTACCACCCATTGTCCTCCCCACTCTTATTCGCCGCCCACCACATCCTCCTCCTACCGCTGAGCATCAGGTGGAGGCTCTCGGCGGCCAGGTAAGTGCTTGATACACACTCGTCATGCATTTTCCAGCAGCATCAGGAGGAGGAGGAGGAGGAGGAGGAGGAGGAGGAGGAGGGAGGAGGAGGGAGGAGGGGGAGGGGGGGAGGAGGAAAGGAGGAAGAGGAGGAGGAGGAATAGCATGTGGAGGAGGAGGGGAAGAAGGAGTAGTAGGAGGAGTAGGAGTGCATCGCGAAGCAGCGTATCACTATTCTCTCATCGGCGTAAGGACCCTCAAGCCATCCCTTTTGATGTCTGTTCCCCGCGTACAATAACCCGGGAATTTGAGCCTTGCAGGTCCTCGTGAAGGCCGAGTGTTTGGGCGGGCGGCGTCGGGGGTGCTCGGGGCCTACCTGAAATATATATGGCATTTTAATAGCCGGATTATCGCCGTCCATCGCTTCAGACTTGAGCTCATTTGCCCTGCCGAAATTGGTGCATAAAAGCTTAAGTGAAGATACGAGGCTATTGACCTGGGGGGGGGAGGGCAGGTGGGTGTGTGGATGGGTGGGTGTGTGAGGGTGGGTGGGTGGGTGGGTGGGTGGTTGTGTGAGGGTGGGTGGGTGGGTGGGTGTGTGAGGGTGTGTGGGTGGGCGGGGTGTACGTGGGCGGGCGTGTACGCGGCTTCCTGGTAATGTTGAATCCCAAGTATGAAGTGATTGTGATCGTGTTCTTTTTGTATTCTCTCTTTACTTTCTTGTACCGAAAACAATGTATATATAGTTTTTTATTTGTTTTATACTGTATACATTTACTAGTTTAGTCAGTGGTGATGATGGTGGTGATACTGATACTACAACTAGACGGTGATGGCGGAATATTTTTTATGTCATTATTATTATTAGTATCATCATCATCATCATTGTTATTGATATTATTATTATTATTTATTATTATTATTATTTTATTATTATTATTATTATTATTATGCTCTTTTTGCACTCTCTAATGCATGTTTCTTTTATTACAGAGAAAGCGCAGAAATACAACAGACTGGTGGATACTGGCATCACCGACCCAGGTATGTCCCAGTACAACTGTCCGGGCAAGGAGGGAGGGAGGGGCTGAGAGTGCTGTTATAAGGTGCTGAGTAGTGCTTCCCGGGACTGAGAGTGCTGTCAGGGCTGAGTAGTGCTTCCCGGGACTGAGAGTGCTGTGAGGTGCTGAGTAGTGTTTCCCGGGACTGAGAGTGCTGTACGGTACTGAGTAGTGCTTCCCGGGACTGAGAGGGCTGTCAGGGGCTGAGTAGTGCTTCCCGGGACTGAGAGTGCTGTGAGGTGCTGAGTAGTGTTTCCCGGGACTGAGAGTGCTTTACGGTGCTGAGTATATAGTGTTTCCCGGGACTGAGAGTGCTGTAAGGTGCTGAGTAGTGCTATCCTAGGACTGAGAGTGCTGTATATAAGGTGCTGAATAGTGCTTCCCGAGACTGAGAGTGCTGTCAGATGCTGAGTAGTGCTTCCCGGGACTGCGAGTGCTGTAAGGTGCTGAGTAGTGCTATGCCGCCTGCTTGGTTGTGTTACTGTACTGTCTGCACGTGAAATGAACTTGCTTGACTGGTGACCTCGGAGCTGAGTGGCGCAGAGGTCACGGGGTCAACCAATATATTCAATATTCAAACTAGAAAAGCGTAGATTTAAAAAGGAAATAGGGAAAAACTGGTTCACAAGTAGGGTGGTAAATGATTGGAATGGACTCAGTCGTCAGGTGGTCAGTGCGGAGTCAATAGGGAGCTTTAAAAGGAGGCTGGAATAAATTCATGGATGGGGATGAAAGGTGGATGTAGGTAGTGTTCAGTAACAGGAACTACCTCGTGTAGGTCTCACGGCCTCTTGTAGCATCTTTATTTTCTTATGTTCTTAATATATGCCCGCGGGTAAGGAAGGAGGGTTGCCTAATATCCTAGCTAGACGGACACCACCGACAGTACAGTACATAACATGAAAGTATACTGGGCGTAATTTGTTAACAATTGTTGCTCCACACTCTCAAATTGGCTCTTTAGAGAAGGAATTTTCAGGTATTCCTTAATTTTACTTATATAAGAACATAAGGTATCTGCAAAAGGCGAGTTGACCCACACAATAGGAAATAAGCTCTATGTATCTTACAATTTTTTTTTTTACATCACGAAGGACTGGCCAAGGGCTACACAAAAAGCGGTAACAAAAAGCCCGGATATACCAATCAAGATGAATACATGAATACAAAATCTACGTTAATTTCTAGTTAGCGACACACCATAACGGTAATATACGCTACAAATAAGACTTACAACAAATGTTTTACAGTGCAAAGAAAAATAGAAAGAAGTAGATAATAGTCAGTCAGAAGTACAGTGCAAGGAAAGAAGAAAGAAGATAATAGTTAGTCAGTAGTACAGTGCAAGGAAAGGAGAAAGAAGTAGATAATAGTTAGTCAGTAGTACAGTGCAAGGAAAGAAGAAAGAAGTAGATAATAGTCAGTCAGTAGTACAGTGCAAAGAAAGAAGAAAGAAGAAGTAGATAATAGTCAGTCAGTAGTACAGTGCAAAGAAAGAAGAAGTAGATAATAGTCAGTCAGTAGTACAGTGCAAAGAAAGAAGAAAGAAGATAATAGTCAGTCAGTAGTACAGTGCAAAGAAAGAAGAAGTAGATAATAGTCAGTCAGTAGTACAGTGCAAAGAAAGAAGAAGTAGATAATAGTCAGTCAGTAGTACAGTGCTAGGAAAGAATAAAGATAATAAAGGTAATAACCAGTCATCAGGAAGGAGTCTTGGAGGTCGGGTGAGCGGCCAAGGTTTGTTTTTATAAATCTCTACGGGGATATACTGTCACTTTTCATAACCCTCTTCCGGAGATTCGTGTACTGAAGGGATACATTTTAAGTCAGTGTATGAAGGGTGGCGGTAATAGCAGGGGGGAAGGGAGAAGGCACTGTATCACAAATCGTCACTCAAATCAGGATAGTTATTCATAGAGAAGGTGGATTTATGACACGCACTCATTTCTCTTATAAAGTTTTTAAAATTTTGTTTACGTTGGATCCTTTAGCGCCTGTTGACTATTCTTCTTCTTCTTCTTCTTCTTCTTCATCTTCTATTTATTTATTTATTATATTATTATCTCTTTTTTTTAAGCTACTCTTTTTGACGAAAACTCCATTTTTCCGCGATGAATTTACGGATCAATACCCAAAAGTAATGGCAGAGTATACCCTTTAATTAAGCATGTATTTCCTATAGCGTAAAGGGATGGGAATCAGGTCATAGTGATCGCTTCTCCCCTGAGGCGGCGCCCTATCAGCGGCGGGTGCCCAGGGGCGCCGCGCCGCTGCAGGGGACGCGAGCCACCCGAGGAGCGCCAATAAGTGTCTGGGTGTTCATGTTTATGCGTGTTATGTTGGATGAGTGAAATGGAAAGGTGTTCTCTGCCACGTCTGTGTGTGTGTGTGTGTGTGTGAGAGAGAGAGAGAGAGAGAGAGAGAGAGAGAGAGAGAGAGAGAGAGAGAGAGAGAGAGAGAGAGAGAGAGAGAGAGAGAGTATATGTGAATGTATGAGGGAGAGAATCAGAGAGTGAGAGATAAGATAGGGAGAGATGTTTAATAATGATGATAATAGTAATAGTCATAATGATGTTGATAAATTATATCAATGACTATTCCTCACAAGCAGCTGCGAGGGATGGGTGGGTGTGAGCGGGGGTGTGATGGGTGATGTTATTGGTTCCATTCTTAGTCACAGTCCTGCATGTATTACTCACCGTAGTCCATTCACGCCTTACCTCTATACGCAACATAAAGCAATACAGGTGAATGAACTCGAGTCAAATTGAGTTGCATGTATTTCTGCTTCAAACAAGACTCGTATTAGAAGATCGTTTGATGTTTCCTTTTTTTCTTTTGGACATTATTTTAAAGTTTTTTTTCTTTTTTTTCTCACTCCTATGTAACTTTTTTTTCTCTTTCTCACCCTCCTCAGTTTCTGTTTGCGCGTCTGTCCTTTTTCTAGATGTCTGGGTTTCAATTTGCATTTCTGTTTGTAGCTGTTCACTCGCACGTTTCTCTCTCTCTCTCTCTCTCCTCTCTCTCTCTCTCTCTCTCTCTCTCTCTCTCTCTCTCTCTCTCTCTCTCTCTCTCTCTCTCTCTCTCTCTCTCTCTCTCTCTCTCTCTCTCTCTCTCTCTCTCTCTCTCTCTCTTTTATTTTTTCCTTTCTCTCTTTCTTTCTTTCTTTCTTTCTTTCTTTCACCCACACCCTCAAGTCGGATCTCAAACATCATCATCACAATCCTGAAGTCTCGTCGCCTCATGTCCGTCTCACTATAACTCACTATTTACTCAACACTCAGACACTCATGCATTATTACCAAGCTGCTCTCTGCTTTGTCTCATCATCCTGTTTGACTTACAATGTCGCTTCTTCTGTCCCAACCCTCTCTGATAAAAAAAAAAAATTCAGAATCTATTTGTTCACCACACTTGTATATATTTTTTTAATTCCTGCTTTGTGTTTCTTTATTATGTTAGAGTACTTCTGACGGACTCATTTTTCTTCATGCCTCTCTCTTCCCTCCTACGCTTCCCACATGCACTGTAAGCTGTAAGTATTTCACGCATTATATTACGCAACCTAACCTAACCTAAAGCTACAGTCACGCACATCAAAATCATTATTCTATGGATCTCTGTTTTATTATCAGCTTCCTATGGCCTTTGCACCTGATAGTTACCTAGTGCAAGCAAATCGTGGCTCATGCTGGGATGCCTTCAATATATGGCTTGCTTCTCACTCACGTCTTCCTTTTTTTTTGTAAGCTTCATTAGTGGGATATACGTGC
>JACEEZ010011919.1:602500-632500 GCA_016584305.1 Chionoecetes opilio | reverse complement strand
GTTATTTATTATCTTCCTTTTCCAATCCCTCCATTTTCTACTCCTCCTTTTCCTTCTTTTCTTCTCCTTCTCTCTTCTTTTCCTTCTCCTTCTTTCCTTCTTCTCCTTCGCTCTTCTTTTCCTCTCCTTTTTTCTCCTTTTCCTTCTCCTTCTCCTATTCCTATTCCTCATTCCCACCTGCCTTCCTAATTCCTCCTCTTCCTCCTCGTCCTCCTCCTCCTCCTCCTCCTCCTCCTCCTCCTCCTCCTCCTCCTCCTCCTCCTCTCCTCCTCCTCCTCCTCCTCCTCCTCCTCCTCCTCCTCCTCCTGCCTCCCGGAATACGCCTCACCCTATTTCATAATTTAAAACAAATAATAATTACTTTCCGGAGCCAAGAAAAACTGCACATTTTCTCACCCGCCTGCTGCTTCTGTTGTTGTTTTTATTAGTGTTGTTGTTTTTGTTGTCTTTTTGCCGCTGCTTTCTTTTTGCACCAATATTTTCGTCTAGTTTCCCTGAATGTAATATGTATATAATGAATGTTTGACTTTTTTTTCTTTCTTTTGTGTGTGTGTGTGTGTGTGTATTTTCATATATTTTGGACTTAAACATTTTCGAGAGTTGAATATATAAGCCGTATAGGAAATTGGATAGATATTGAGAGGAAATTCTTAGTGGTTTGTGAAGAAAAAGGAGAATACCCATGTACAGCGTTAAAAGTGGTATTGATGATGAAAATACTAATATTAATTATAGTAATAGTAATAATAATGATAATAAGCATGAAAATATTAACAACAACATGATGAGTGAAGCAAATTAATAAACCCATAATTTCTCATCTTACCAACATGAGTGAATGATCTTTTAGCAATAGCAATGTGAATTGAGAGTGTCTATTTTCCTTTCATCTTTGTTGTTTTTGTTTTCCCGGCGTTCTATTGAATGTTATATAGGTTCTATTGTCCTGAATCCATCTCAAGTTTCCTTTTGTGATTTCTTGAAGTATAGTATTGTAAGTATGTATGTGCATGTATGTAAGTATGTGTGTATTGTATTGTAAGTATTGTATGTCATGAACTGGAGTGAACATTATTGCTTTATATTTATAGTGTTATTGTGCATATTTTGTAAGGAGTATTCTGTACTGATAACACTACTGCAGCATTCGGTACTAATAACATATATGGACGCATTTTAGTCAGTAGCCACCGGTACACAACCCATCCTTCCTTACCACCCACTCCTATACATAGGAACGCCCAGAGCATTTTCTAAGCAAATCTTACTGGGCGACATCCATGCTGTGTTTATGAATCTTACAGTGGCACCAACAAAATTTCACTGCGTTAACAATCGACGGGTTATAGATGGCTCTACAAAGATTATATAGGCAATAATAGAAGAAATAGATGTAAATACAAATCATTATTTTTTATGCAGTAATAAGAATATATTTCCGGATCTTACACACACAGACATGATGAGCTATTACATCCCAGAAGGATTTTACGAATAAATATCTTGTCGCCCAGTAGCTTAAAAATGTCCTTACTGGGCGACAGTTTTTCATCACTGGGAGACATTTTGGTCGCCCAGTTAACATGTAAAAAAATGCACTGGGAACGCCCATGTCTCCCTAGCCAGCACCTCCCTATTACTCTCCATGTCACTACCAAACATCTCATTAAAAGTACTTTCAAAAGGAGACTGGATAAATGCATGGATGGGGATGAAAGGTGGATGCAGGTATAGCGTTACGTAACAGGAACTACCACGTGTATATGTCTCACGGCCTCTTGTAGCTTTCTTATTTTCTTATGTTCTTATGTTTTTATCTCACCTGACCTGAACACCCTCCACACACCTTCCTCAATCTCCACTATTCCACCTCACCACCTCCTCCATTACTTCCACACCACGCCTTAACCACTCACTCACACTTACCTCATCGCTCCACACACCTTCCTCAATCTCCACCATTCCACATCACCACCTCACCACCCATAACCTCCACAGAGTCCACACCACACCTTACCCACACCTTCACACCCTCCTCGCTCCACCCGCCCCCACTCCCCATCTTTCCCCCCATTCACCTGCTCCCCAAAAACTTCACCAGCATAATTAGCACGTCACCTGCGGCCCGGCAGCGGAAGAAACTCGGGGGGCGGTGTGTGTTGAAGCGCCATTTTTGTTTCCCGCACGCACAAGTGACTTTTGGCGGCAATAAACTGGCCTGGGGAAAGCGCGGGGAAAAAAATGGATGCGCTACATTTTTGGCGGGAACAGTTTGAGAGAGTGTGTGTGAGAGGGGATAAGGGAGGGGGTGGTATAAAGGGAGGGGAGGGAGATGTAGTGAGGGGGTTTTATTGGGGAAGGGAGGGGTTGAAGGAGGGAAGATAGGAAGTTGAGGGTAAGGTGTTGAGAGAGAGAGAGAGAGAGAGAGAGAGAGAGAGAGAGAGAGAGAGAGAGAGAGAGAGAGAGAGAGAGAGAGAGAGTAACAAAAAATTAGGAGCCGCAGGGAGAGGCGGGAAATGTTTCGTCGGGAAGTTGTGAATTAAAACTGTGTCGGGTTAGAGTTGAGAAGCTTGAGCGGCGGCTGCGGAAACCTTTTGGGCGAGACTTGAGGACTTGGCGGCGTGTTGTGGTAAATATTGCGCTGGAAAACCGCCATGCTGCTCCTTGGGGGTGGCTGAGAGAGAGAGAGAGAGAGAGAGAGAGAGAGAGAGAGAGAGAGAGAGAGAGAGAGAGAGAGAGAGAGAGAGAAGAGCTTAGAGATAGGGAATCATTAAGAGAGAGAGAGAGAGAGAATCAGATAAAGACAAAGAATAGCTTAAAGAAACGGAATCATCGAGAGAGAGAGAGAGAGAGAGAGAGAGAGAGAGAGAGAGAGAGAGAGAGAGAGAGAGAGAGAGAGAAAAAAAAAATAGCTTAAAGAAACGGGAATCATCAAGAGAGAGAGAGACACAGAGACAGAGACAGACAGAGACAGAGACAGAGACAGAGACAGACAGACAGACAGACAGACAGACAGACAGACAGACAGACAGACAGACAGACAGACAGAATAGCTTAAAGAAACGGAATCATCAAGAGAGAGAGAGACACAGAGAGAAGACACAGGACAGAGACAGACAGAGACAGACAGCAGACAGACAGACAGACAGACAAGACAGACAGACAGAAACAGACAGACAATAAGCTTAAAGAACGAATCATCAAGAGAGAGATGAAAATAATAAACTTGAAGAACAGACAGACATCATCACAGAAGACGCACAAACAGACACAAACAAGATACAAGACAGGCTACCTACATACATACATACATACATACATACAACAACATACAACATACATACTCTTACAATCATACAGACAGAACAGACGACAGACAGCAGACGTAACAGACAGACATGCACAGAAACACGACAGGACGGAAGAAGTTAAATTCGTGGTATTTGTGTGGGTGTTGTTTTTTGTGTGTTTGGGGGTGTGTGTGTTTTTTTTGGGGGGGTTTGGTTGGTTGGTNCCTGCTCAGGGTGTGGTCTTCCCTTTTAATTTTTAAATTCCCCCCGTTTCATTTCACTAAAAATTTTCTTTTTGGTTAAACCATTTCTTTCATCAGTCTTTCTTTTTCCCACTTCAAATTTTGGTAATCATTTTTTTTTAAACCCTTCCCTCTCTTTTTCCCCACTTCAATTTTGGCTCATCATTTCTTTAAATCATGGCCATGACCCCTGTTCGTGCCCACCCCTCTCCTTTTCCGCCATTTTCACCCCCCCCTTTTTCCCCCTTCCCCCCCATTTCCTTTTCTTTTTGTGCCCCACGCTCGCAACGGGGGACCGGGTTGGCGCCCACGCTTTCCCGGGGGGGTTTAGAAGCGCGCCACTTTCTTCCTCATGACTCACAAGGCACCAACCCCGCCTTCCCCTTCCCCCTGTAAGGGGCCGGGGATTCGGGAAGAGATGGGATGGGGAATTCCCTATCATAAAAATTTCCCGGGTTATGTCCGTAAAAAGAAAAAAAAGGTTTCAATAATCATATTTTTTTTTCGGGGGCAAGTTGTCACCTAGACCCACATATGGGAAAAGGTAATTTCCCATCATATTTTGGGGTTTAAATTTAAACCCTTTTTGTTTCTCTGAAATTTATTTTTTTCTTTCTTTTCCCATTCCCCCCTCACTTCTATCTTCCCCCCTTCCTTTACTTTCCCCCCCCCCATTACCCCGGGGGTTTCGAGTCAAAATTTGTGGGACCTTTTTCGCGGGGTCATCGATAACCTAGGGAGAATTTTTAAAAATTTTTCCCTCCTCCCCCAAACCCCCCCTTTTTGGTAAGGAAAATTTTTTCTAATTTCCTTTCCCAAAAAATCCCATAGTTTAAAAATCACGTTTTATTACATTTTGGGTTAAATTTGTTTGGGATTTTCCCCCTAAATTTGAGAGTCACCCAATTGGTATACGGGGGGGGTTACCCTACTTCCGGGGGCTTGGAAAATTTTCGAAGGTGGAAAATATTTTTTTTCCCCCTGGATATTTTAAGGGGTAAATTTTTAAATTCTTCTTTTATTTTAAAGTTTAAAAAACTTGGGGATTTTTTGGCAGGGCCTTTCATAGGGGGGAAATTTTGTTTCAAATTTTTGTTAATTAGTCATTCGAAGGGGGCTGTAATCCCTTCAGGAGAAAGGGCCCGGGTTTATAGGACCCAAACCCCTTTTCCCTTCTTCCCCCTTTTTCCCCCTCCCCCTTACCCTCCGCCAGTTTTCCCCTCACCATTCACATAGGGGGAGGGGCCTCATAACCCCGGGTCCTATTTTCCCCCCCCCCCCCCTTCCCTTGTTATTTAAAAATAAACTATCTATATTCTTTATATATAATATAAATTTTTTCAGTTTTACTAAAGCATAGGAAAGGCCTTTCCCCCATCCCCTTTAAGTTTATTAAAAGCGAGTCTCCCCTCCACTTCAATATAGGCTTTCGGGGCGGGACCCTCTCAGTCTGACGAAAAAACCCCCCGGGCACAGGGGTTTTAAAAAAAAAACGCAAACAACCTTTCTTAAATCTTTTTTCCCCCCTTTATAAAACTCCAAAGTATACCTATAATTTCAGGGGGGTTTTTTTGTTCAATTTTTCGTAAATGGGGTTAAATTTATTTAATTTAGGAAATTTTAAAAAAAGGGAGGGTTTTGCTCCAAAAAAAGCTTTCCTGTAAAAAAAATGGGGAGAGGCCCCTTTTCCCGTAAACAATTGGAAAAGCTTTTCCTTGTCCGAGTGTAGAGTTTTTTTTTTTTGTACCGATTGGGGGCTTTCCTTTTTGTCAATTTTGGGAGTTTTCCTTTTTATTGGATTAGAGCTTAAAATTTTGGGGTCTGAAATCTCAACAAGGAAAAAATTTTAATTTTTTCAATTTAGAATAAATAGGGGGTGGTTTTTAAATTAATTTGTTCTTTGTGTTATTTAGTTTGAAACCCCCAGGGGATTATTCTGTGTTTGGACAATACTTCCCCACCTTTCCCCAAAAAAAAATCAGCCTTTCTCGGGTGTAATTCAATTTTCAACCCCACGACTACTAAATAAATCTTTTTACTATTCAAACCGTTTCTCAGGAAATAAAAAACCCTAGAACTATTTCCTGGCTTGGGGGCAGCATTTCCCCTTACTCCTTAACTCCTAACCCCCTTCCCCCTTTCCTTTAAATCCTACCCCTTTCCCGGTTAATTAATTTCCCCTTTCAGGTTTCTCCGCCGGAAGCGGGGGAAGGGGGTTTTTTTTTACTATAATTAAAAAAGTGAAGTCATAAAAAATTTCAAATTTTCAATTTCAGTTGTATCAAAGGGAAAAAACCTAACGAATTTAAAATCTCCAATGTAAAGGTTTTAGCAAAAACCCCCTAAAAAACCCCGGCAAAAAACCAAAAAACCCCCTTGCCCCCTCCCCTTTACCGCGTGCTCCCCGCTACCCCGGGGCCACAGATTTTTTATACCATCAATCCCAAACTACTGACACACAAAGTTACGCAGGGGCACTCACTTCTATCACCAAGGGTGCCTCACGTACACACTACTTAACTCCTGACGGAGGTTCGGTATAAATACCTGAGGCGAGTAGCTTTCTCACCGCCTGATGGCACCTTTATCATTCACTCCGGAGGAAGGGACACTGACACACTGTATTACACTGTCTAATTTATTTGGCGGAGGTCACAATACACGGTATTGATGGGAGGTGGAGAGGGACTCACATGTTCACACTGTCTAAATGGTTGTGTCTAACACACACTGGTAGGCTACGTGAGAATGGCACACACACACGGTACTGACTTCATGCGAGACGCTGACTTATACGAGACACTGACACTCTTTCTGGTGTATGGGCAGATCACAAAGAAGCGGCGCGAGAGAGAAGGAGCTAATCCAATACGTCTTATCCAGCCAGCGTTCTCCTCCCCTCTCCCCACAGACAAACCGGCGTCGCACGCCTCGCCCGCCCAAAGACCTCTTGCCACCTTCCACTCTCCCTCTCTCTCGCTCTCACTCCGACGCTCTCTCTCCCGTCTCCCAACCGGCAACCCCTCGTCCCCAAGGTCGCACGCCGCTCACTCTACACACCGACAGACGGACATTCCTCCACGGCGTAACAGTATTGTCTTTTGTATTTTTTTTGGTGTCTCATTGTCATCCTTTCTTTCCTTTGTGTTTTAGTTCTTTTTTTTTTCCCTCGTTCCGTTCCAAATTCTTGTGAAGACAACACTGCAATGGTAGAGTTTACGTAGTACATAAATAAACAATGCTTTGTTAGGCCCTGTTCACATTTCAACGTTTTTGCTGGACGTAGTCCTACGTGCATCTTGTCATCAGTGACTCCAGTACTCACAGTGACGTCACTTCCTGCCGGTGTTAATGTGAACACAGGCTCCCTTCCGCTGACACCCCTATGCTGGCAGCAGTGATGATGTCCTGACCTTTAGACGCGCGTCTCAGCTCACATTATTCTGACTCCCAATTTTTTCTACGTGGCTACGGTAGTGGCGTGGCGACGCACTGTGACGGGGTTCCAACCTGGTTGCCACGCCCACGAGATCACGGATACAGCAAAAACGTGTAGTGTGAACCCGCCCTTGCCTTGCTCTTTGAAGCGTAAGTTGATTAAAGATGCATATTGGTGACGAGTTTTCAAGACATCCTTTTTTTTAGGTGGGGGGGGGGGGGACAACGACACGATTTTCCTTTTTTGGGGGGGGGCATGCCCCGGTAGCCCCTTCATTTCCCCCAGTGCCCTTCTCTCGAAAGAGCTCAGCTCATAGAAACGATCGGTGGTAAAGCTGAGACTTAATTCTCCTCACACCACGTACTTGTAGTGCCCTGGTGGATTTAAAGGGGGTTTCTCTTCTCCCTTTCTTTATCTTCTTTTTATCTTCTTACCTCTCTTATTATTCTTTACTCTTTTCTTAACTTGTTGTTGTGATGTATTCTGAGGAAATTCCTGAGGGGCAGTTTGGTCATGGGACTCTGTGGGGGCTGTGAGTGACACTGTCGTGACGAGAACATGCACTGGGCCGTTGGTGGAAGCCATGTAATGTTGCCGATGGGAGGCTACTGCCGCGAACCGACAGAGCTTTACATTGGCCCTGGTCCACAGTTACCCTTCTGAATACCCCGTCAGTATGTCCTTCTAACAGACAATTCTGACTCAGGGTGGTAATCGTAATTCGGAATAAATCACTCCTTTTCTTATTTTTCTTTGTAGCCGTGGCCGAGATCGATCCGACCTTCACCGGCTATTCACTTGGTTTTAACAAAATCAAACTTTGTTTTTTCACCTCACGACATAATAAGATTTTTCTTGAACGTATTTTTGATGGCTGATTCCCATCTGTTACATTTTTTTTTTTTTCTAGCACGTATATGTTTTTAAATTATTTTTATTTTATTTTATGAAAAATCTCGTATTTTTATGAAATCTAGGGTGTAATAAATTACTTTCATGGCACCAATCATTTACTCTTGTAAGACTAAAATATACATCATACACTAAATTATGAATAATATGAATTCCATATAAATTACGATTATTTAATTCTGATAATATAACTTCATAAAATAGATATGAAAAGTCACATAGCATATTAATACCTCGACCTGCCTTCCTAATTCCTCCTCTTCCCTCCTCGTCCTCTCCTCCTCCTCCTCCTCCATCCTCCTCCTGCCTCCTCCTTCCTCCTTCCTCTCCTCCTCCTCCTCCTCCTCCTCCTCCTCCTCCTCCTCCTCCTCCTGCCTCCCGGATACGCCCTCACCCTCTTTCATTAATTTAAAACAATAATAATTACTTTCCGTAGCCAAGAAAAACTGCACCTTTTCCTCACCGCCTGCTGCTTCTTGTTGTTGTTTTTATTAGTGTTGTTGTTTTTGTTGTCTTTTTTGCCCGCTGCTTCTTTTTGCACCAAATATTTTCGTCTAGTTTTTCCCTGAATGTATTGTATCTATGAATGTTTGACTTTTTTTTCTTTCTTGTGTGTGGTGTGTGTGTGTATTTTCCATATATTTTGGACTTAAAACATTTTCGAGAGTTGAATTATAAGCCGTTATTGAAATTGGATAGATATTGAGAGGAAAGTCTTAGTGGTTTGTCGGAAGAAAAGGAGAATCCCATGTACACGTTAAACGTGGTATTGATGATGAAACTACTAATATTAATTATATAGTAATAGTAATAATACTGATAATAACATGAAAATATTCACAACAACAATGATGAGGTGAAGCCAATTAATAAACCCCTATTTCTCATCTTACCAACATGAATTGAATGATCTTTTATGCAATAAGCAAGTGTTGACTTGAGAGTGTTATCTTTCCTTTCATCTTTTGTTGTTTTTTGTTTTCCCGGCGTTCTATTGAATGTTATATAGGTTATTTGTACCTGAATCCATCTCAAGTTTCCTTTTGTGATTTCTTGAATGTATATTATTGTAAGGTATGTATGTGTGCATGTATGTAAGTATGTGGTGTATTGTATTTGTAATTATTGTATGTCATAACTGGATTTAACATTATTGCTTTTATATTTATAAGTTTATTGTGCATAATTTTGTAAGGAGTATTCTGTACTGATACCTACTGCAGCATTCGGTACTAATAAACATATATGGAACGCATTTTAGGTCAGTAGCCACCGTACACACAACCCATCCTTCCTTACCACCCCACTCCTATAACATAGGAACGCCCAGAGCATTTTCTAGCAAATCTACTGGCGACACCTGCTGTGTTTGATGAATCTTACAGTGGCAACCAACAAATTTCACTGCGTTAACATCGCGGTTAGAGATGGCTTCTAACAAAATATATAGGCACTAATATAAGAAATCGATGTAATACAAATCATTATTTTTATGCAGTAATAAGAATTTATTTCCGGATCTTACACCACAGACATGATGAGCTATTACATCCCAGAAGGATTTTACGAATAATATATTGTCGCCCAGTAGCTTAAAATGGGTCCTTACTGGGCGACCGTTTTTTCATCACTGGTAGACATTTTGGTCGCCAGTTACGGTAAACAAAATGCACTGGGAACGCCCATGTCTCCTAGCCAGCACCTCCCTATTACTCTCCTGTCACTACCCATACATCTCATTAAAGTACTTTCAAGGAGGCTGGATAAAGGCAATGGATGGGGATGCAGGTGGATGCAGGTATAGTTGTTTTTGAGTAACAGGAACTACACGTGTATTGTCTCAGCGGCCTCTTGTAGCTTTCTGTATTTCTTATGTTCAAAAAAAATTATGTTTTTTATCTCCACCGACTTAACACCGCCACCACACACCTTCCTCAATCTCCACTATTCCACATCACCACCCTCCTCCATTACTTCCACACCACGCCTTAAACCACTCACTGCACACTTAACCTCAATCGCTCCACCCTCCCCCATTCTCCATCTTTTCCCGTCCACTACCTACCTTTTCCCTTCCCTACCTTCCTCATCTCCACCATTCCACATCAACCCCCTCACCACCCTATAAACTCCACAGAGTCCACACACCCTTACCCACACCTTCACACCCTCCTCTCCTCGCTCACACCCGCCCCCACTCCCCATCTTTCCCCCCATTCACCTGCTCCCAAAAACTTCACCAGCAATACATTAAGCACGTCCCTGCGGCCCCGGCAGCGGAAGCAACTCGGGGGCGGTGTGTGTTTGAAGCGCCATTTTTGTTTCCGCACGCACCACGTGACTTTGGCGGCAATAAACTGCTGGGGAAGCGTCTGGGGAAAAAAATGGATTCGCTAACATTTTTGGCGGGAACATTGAAAGAGGTGTGTGTGAGAGGGGATCGGGAGGGGGTGGTATAAAGTGAGGGGAGGGAGATGTAGTGAGGGGTTTTATTGGGGAAGGGAGGGGTTGAAGGAGGGAAGAATAGGAAGTTTTGTAGGGTAAGTGTTAGAGAGAGAGAGAGAGGGAGAGAGAGAGAAGAGAGAGAGAGAAGGAGAAGAGAGAGAGAGAGAGAGAGAGAGGAGGTACCCAAAAAATTAGGAGCCGCAGGGAGAGGCGGGAAATGTTTTCGGTCGGAATTGTGAAGTCAACTTTGTCGGGTTAGAGTTGAGAAGCTTGAGCGCGCTGCGTGAAACCTTTTGGGCGAGACCTTGGAGGACTTGGCGGCGTGTTGTGGTAAATATTGCGCTGGAACACCGCCATGCCTGCTCCTTGGGGGTGGCTTAGAGAGAAGAGAGAGAGAGAGAGAGAGAGAGAGGAGAGAGAGAGAGAGAGAGAGAGAGATGAATAGAGAAGCGCTTAGAGATAGGGAATACATTAAGAGAGAGAGAGAGAGAGAGATCGTAAGACAAAGAATAGGCTTAAAGAAACGGAATCATCGAGAGAGAGAGAGAGGAGAAGAGAGGAGAGAGAGAGAAAGAGAGAGAGAGAGAGCGAGGAGAGAAAAAAAAGAATAGCTTAAAAAACGGGAATCATCAAGAGAGAGAGAGAACCCAGGACAGAGCAGACAGAACGAGACATAGACATTAGGACAGACAGACAGACAGACAGACAGACAGACAGACAGACAGACAGACAGACTACAGACCGAATAGCTTAAAGAAACGGAATCATCAAGAGAGAGAGAGACACCGAGAGAAGACACAGAGACAGAGACAGACAGAGACAGACAGACAGACAGACAGACAGACAGACTAAGACAGACAGACAGACAGACAGACAGACAGAATAGCTTAAAGAACGGAATCATCAAGAGAGAGGAGAGAAAAAAGAAACTTGAAGAACAGAGCAACTCATCACAGAAAGACGCACAAACGCACCAATACACAAGAATACAAGACAGGCTACCTACATACATACATTACATACATACATACATAACAACTACATACATACATTACAGTACTTAACATACATACAGACAGCAGACAGACAGACAGACAGAAGACAGAACGACAGACAGACAACAGCACAGAAGACAGGACAGACAGACAGACAGACAGACAGAAAAGGGAAAAAAAAAAAGGGAGAAAAATTAGGGGGAAAAGCGGGGAAGGGAATTAGGGAAAACGGGGAGAGAGAGGGGGGTGAAATTTCAAAGGGGAAAGGGCCCGTGGGGAAAAGGAAAATTTGTGTTGGGGGGGGAGGAGGGGGGGGGGGGTTGGGGGAGAAGAGGGAGAGGTGGAGGTGGGTGGGAAGGAGAGGAGAGAGGGGGAGAGAGGAGAGAGAAGAGGTGGGAGGAGAGAGGAAGAGGGAGGGGAAAAATTAGGAGGGAGAGAGGAGCGGGGATTTGGATAAATTTGTGGAGGAGGAGGGGGGGCTGGGGGGGAAGGGGTTTTGGGGTTTTGAAGGTTGTGAAAGATGGTTTTGGGGGTGGGAGGAGGAAGAGGAGAGGAGAGGAGAAGGAGGAGAAGAGGGAGAGGGGAAATATGAGGGAGAGGAAGAGGATGAGAGAGAGAGATGGAGAGAGAGATGAAAATAAAAAAGGGAGAGGTTTGGTAAAAAGGAATGGTAAAGAAGGGGTTAAAAGAGGAGGGAGGGAGAGGAGAGAAGGGAGAATGAAGAAGAAGAAGAAAAAAGGTTAAAAACGGAATACAGGGAGAGGAAAGGGGGGGGAACAGGCAGAGAAGGCCAAAAATAAGAAGAAGGGGGGGGCAGGGAGACGAATGTTTTTGAAGGAAAAGGGGGGAGAAAAAGAGATGAAAAGGGAAATATAAGGAAGGGAAAAGGGAAAAATAAAGAATAAGACGTAATTAAAAATTAAAATATCTTTTTTGTCTTTGGTTTTTCGACCCCCCCCGGGGGGCGCCGGCGACCCGGGGGGGCCTCCTTTTTCTTGTGGTGTGTTCTTCTTTCCCCCTTTTCTGTTTGGTGTGGGGTTTTTGGGTGTTTTGGGTGTTGTGGGGTTGTGTGTGTGTGTTTTTGGTGTTGGTGTTGTTTTGTGTGTTGTTTGTTGTGTGTGTTTTCCTTCTTTTTAGGGGGTTTCGGGCCCTCTTTTGGGCCCGGGGTGACCTTGTTTTCGTCCTTCCGGTCCGGTGAGAGGGGGGGGTTGGGGGGGGGGGGCCGGGGGGGGTTTTTGGGGTTTTGGTTTTTTTTTTTTAAAAAATTTTAATTTTTACCAAAGGGGTTTCTTGGCCAAAGGGAAATTCCTTTTTTCCCTCCTGTCCCCTTTTGGGCTATCTTTCTTTTTCTTTTTAAACTTATTTGAAAACCCTAATTTCCCCTTTTTCCCTTCCCTTTCCCCCTTTCCCTCCCCTCTCCTCCTCTTCTCCCTCCTCTTCTCTCTCTCCCTCTCTCTCCCCCCTCCTCTCTCTTTTCTCTCTTCCCTCCTCTCTCCTCTTCTCCTCCCTTTTTCCTTGCCCCTCTTTTTTCCCCCCCCAAACTCCAATTTTATTTATATTCTTTACCCCTCCCCACCTTTTCTTCCTCCTCCTCCCTCACTCCTTCTCCCCCCTTTCCTTTCCCCTTTTCCCCCTCCCTTTTTCCCCCTTTCCTTTCCTCTTCCTTCCCCCCCCCTTCCCCTTCCCCTTTTTTTTCCCTCTTTCCTCCAATATCAAACAGTCGGTCCAAAAAAATCCAGAGTCACCCCCCGAGAGAAAATTCCGTTCCTTTTTCCCTTCATTCTCCTCTCGATGTGTGTGTGTGTGTGTGTGTGTGTGTGTTTGTGTGTGGTGTGTGTGTGTGTGTGTGTGTGTTTTGTGTGTTTGGGGTTGGGGTGTTGTGGTGTGTTTTGTGTGTGTAGAGAGAGAGAGAGAGACGAGAGAGAGAGAGAGAGAGAGAGAGGGGAGAGAGAGAGAGAGAGGAAGGAGAGAGGAGAGGGAGAGGAGAGAGGAGAGAGACGAGAGAGGAGCAAATTTGATAGGGACTTTTTCTTCCTCATTTCTCTCTCTCTCTCTCTCCTCTCCCTCTCTCCCTTCTTTCTCTTCTCTTCTCTCTCTCTCTCTCTCTCCCTCTCTCTCTCTCTCTCCCCTCTCTCTTCTTCTCCCAACTTCTTAACTTTTATTACTGGTCTTCATTTCTTTCTGGCTCAACTTTCATATCTTTCATGTCTTTCTTCTTTTTTTTATTTTTTTTTACAGACCATATCCCTTCTCCTTTATTTCCTTGTTCAATGTTTGTCTATCTTTCCCATACGTTGTCGTGCGTAGTGTTGGTATATCGTTATCGTTAATGGCTCACAGTACTACGAGACTTTTACTTACGGTGTACGAGTGTGTTCTTCATCCACTTAAGGATTTGTAGTAACCAATATATAGGCTTGGGTGAGTGAAGACGTAAGTTTTGACGTATATTTAAAAAGGAAATAGGGAAAAACTGGTTCACAAATAGAATGGTAAATTATTGGAATGGACTCAGTCGTCAGGTAGTTACTGCGGAGTCAATAGGGAAGTCAATAATACTTTTAGGAGGAGGCTAGACAATTTCATGGATGGGGATGAAAGGTGGATGTAGGTAGTGTTAAATAACTGGAACTACCAGTTACTTAACCGTGTAGGTCTCACGGCCTCGTGTAGCCTCCTTATTTTCTTATGTTCTTATATTAAGTTCTTATATTCACTCATGAGTCGATATCTAAAATTATGGACTTATCAGGTATAGTTTTAATTATTTCCTTCACTCTCTATTTTATATATACGTGCAGATCACTTGAGGGTCTAACAATACCTTGTTGATTTCCCTTCGGCCATGTTTTTGCTGAACTTATCTATTGTGTACAAAGTAGTATTTTTTGTTTTGCCCTTAGCCAGTCCTTTGTGATATAAAAAATAAATTAGTGATTTCCATTCCATGTTTTCCATAAGCCATACATTGCAGTACAGCCATATGTCAGTAACAGTCTAATAAACCTAACTAGCCAACCTAACCTAACCTAATGTAACTAAGCTAACCTAAACTAACCACCTAACCTAATATAAACTTAACCTAACTAAACTAACTAACCTAACCTAACCTAAACTAACCAACCTAACCTAACTAACCAATGTAGAGTAACTAAGCCTATTTAATTTATAATGTACTAAATTGTCGACTAAATCACTCGCATTAGCTACTACTGCATAAGGGCCTGGGTAAGATAACGCCTATGGTGCACACGTAGGAAAATGTAGGAAAATATAGAAAATGACTTCCCGTTTTCTTCCGTCCATTGTGCCCATAAGGAGGGAAGGAGGGAGGGAGGGAAGGGCTGTAATTTGTAAGGGGAAAAGAACAGAACGAGGGGAAGAGAGGGAGCCGTGTTGCCTCCACTTTAAGGGAAAGGAGAGAGAGAGAGGAGAGAGAGAGAGAGAGAGAGAGAGAGAGAGGAGAGGAAAAAATTGAGGTTCCAAAGCTGTAGACAAAAATGTTTTCGCAGCGATAACACAACTTGATGGAAGGTCTAGGTTGTGGTTATGATGGTGGTGGTGGTGACTTCCCCTAGCTATCATTCCCATACCCTCTCCTCACCCCCCCAAATACCCCCCTCTTTACCCCCCAAATACCCCCCTAAGACCCCCCTCCTCCCCCGTCTCACATTTCCAAACTTTGCCGTACACCTCTCGAACTTTTCCTCACTCGGATGACTTCTAAAAAATTTCCTCACCTCTCCAGATTCCCTTCCTGGATATCCGTCGTTCTTCTTCAGTACTTTCCGTGTTCAGTTTCCTCTTTTACCTTATTGTATACCTCCAAGCTTCCATTACATTCCCTTCACTCCCCTCCCTGTTCTCCCCCTAAGTATATGGTGTTCCTATATATACGCCATTGCGTCCTCTTCCCGTGGTTTTGGATGCCTCTGAATGTCTACACGAAATCGACTTTCAGGGGCATGTCTAAAACTGTTCACTTGTAACCACCAGCTGGTGCCCCCGCCCCCTTCTCTCTCTCTCTCTCTCTCTCTCCTCTCTCTCTCTCTCTCTCTCTCTCTCTCTCTCTCTCTCTCTCTCTCTCTCTCTCTCTCTCTCTCTTCTCTCTCTCTCTCTCTCTCTCTCTCCTCTCTCTTCTCTCTCTACTCTCGTCTCTCTCTCTCTCTCTCTTCTCTCTCTCTCTCTCTCTCAGACGTAACTAATACTTTTTCCGTAGCTCACTGAAGAAATTGGATAACGCGTCAGAATGTCTTTTTTGTGTGTGTGTGTGTGTGTGTGTGCGTGTGTGCGGTGTGGTGTGTGTGTGTGTGTGTGCGTGTGGTGTGTGTGGGCGGGCGGGCGTGGGTTCCTTTGGGCGGGTTTGACGTGGAGCGACGCGGTGGTCTTGTTTGAAAAGTTGAAAACATTTTACTTTTTCCATTATCCCGCTACGATGCCAAATTGAATTTTCATGAGGCTTTTACACGAGTGTGGAGCTCTTCTCTCTCTCTCTCTCTCTCTCTCTTCTCTCTCTCTCTCTCTCTCTTCTCTCTCTCTCCTCTCTCTCTCTCTCTTCTCTCTCTCTCTCTCTCTCTCTCTCTCTCTCTCTCTCTCTCTCTCTTTTTTTAAGGGATAAGAATCTACCTGTGTGTGTTGTGGCTTGTCGGTCTGTCTGATTCTCTTTTTGAACCTTTTCTCTCATTGTTTTTTTTTTTGTTTTTTTTTCTCTCTCTCTCTCTCTCTCTCTCTCTCTCTCTCTCTCTCTCTCTCTCTCTCTCCTCTCTCTCTCTCTCTCTCTCTCTCTCTCTCTCTCTCTCTCTCTCTCTCTCTCTCTCTCTCTCTCTCTCTCTTCTCTCTCTCTCTCTCTCTCTCTCTCTCTCTCTCTCTCTCTCTCTCTCTCTCTCTCTCATCATTTGCAAAAGTATTTAAGTGTGCGGCAAGAAGAGTCAGCGCACAGGAAGTCAACTCAGCGATCTAGGAAACGAGTCAGCAGGTTGGGGGACGGATCAGCAAGTTTTGTGTTAAGTCAGAACTTTGGGTGTTGAGTCAGCAGTGGTGGAGGAGGAGTAAGTTAAATAGAGGACGAATCAGTAGACCTAGGGGAAGAAGTCAGCCTGCAAGATATATAGGAAACACATCAGATTGGAGGGCGAGGCAGCAGGCCGAGCACAGGGTAGGAACTGCCAAATAAACTGACCTTTACTTACTTCTTTTATTTTATCTTCGCCGTGGCTTTCGAGTTCTTTTTATTTTTTTTTTTATTGGATTTGTTTTGTTTTTATATCCTTTTGTAATGGCTTTTTTTGTATGTTTTTTATTTTTTACGTTCCTCCTTGGCGTTTTTGTTTTTTTTTTTTTTTCTTTGCAGTCCTTTGTGATGGGTTTTTATATATATTTTTAGCCCTTGGCCAGTCCTTTGTGACGTTTTTTATATTTTTTGTTTTACCATTGGCCAGTCCTTTGTGATGGGGGAAAACAGCAGGGTATGTGACGAGTCAGTTAATAGAGGGAGGTACAGCAGGTAGTGGCGAGAGTGGCGTGGATGATACAGAAGCACAGTGTCGTCCAATACCCCAATTCATTTCTTTAACCCCTTGAGACCCAGAACGTTATTTCCATTGTAATTTGGGTACCAATAGACAATTTTTTGTGAATATAAGCAATATTTTATAGATATGACCTGTTTAGTATCCTTGTCGACTAACTAACTCGATATATTCAGTTACTTTTCGTAATTTTATGGCTCAACAACATACAATTTTTTATAGCAATGGAAAGATTTTAGCGTGAAGGGGTTAATCACTATGTTGCATAATTACGTGCTTATTAAGTGATGGATGGACTTAATTAACATACTGCATTGTTTCCCTAGGCGCTCTCTAATGGTAATAAGTTTGATTGGCTCGGCGTGGGAAAAAAATACATATATGTTAAAAAAAGTTGTGTGTGATTACCTTTAGGTGTTATTGGTGAGGAGGTGAAGCGAAGTGAGTGTGTGTGTGTGTGTGTGTGTGTGTGTGTGTGTGTGTGTGTGTGTTTGTGTGTGTGTGTGTGTGTGACCAGGGGAAGGAAGGGTAGGGTAAGGTGGTCTTGTTGAGGCTGAGTGATTGGTGAGGTGCATTTGGAGACTTGATTGGTCATAGAATGGAGATTAATACGTGGGAGGAACACTAAATACAGGACGTCAAAAATATACCACCCCGCGGGAATATCTGGGAAAGAACACACGACTCTCTCTCTCTCTCTCTCTCTTTTCTCTCTTCTCTCTCTCTCTCTCTCTCTCTCTCTTCTCTCTCTCTCTCTCTCTCTCTCTCTCTCTCTCTCTCTCTTCTCTCTCTCCTCTCCCCTCTCCTCTCTCTCTCTCTCTCTCTCTCTCTCTCTCTCTTCTCCTCTTCTCCTCTCTCTCTCTCTCTCTCTCTCTCTCTCTCTCTCTCTCTCTCTCTCATTCATAATAATCAGTATGGGGTGACGAATGGGATGTGTTTAGACCGTGTATTTTCTCGCTCAGGAGGTATTTTTGGATTGCAGCAAGGTAATGAGAGCATCGCATGACATATTTATAAGAGTTCCTACACGTCTACCCCCCCCCCCCCCCCCCACACACACAGTACGTTTGGAAAAAGTTATTTGAGCTGCCCTAAACACAGAATGAACAAAAAATATTCGATAATTAAACAGAAGAAAAACTTGTTGTAGAGGAGCGTATGTAGCTTCCCAAATCCATGGTTGTGATGTCAAGAATCAGTTGACCAGTGGGCGATAAAGGACCTCTCACAGCCCTCTACCGTGCCACAGATAGCGCCAAGCTCCAACCTGAGCATACATTTACTCTACAATTTACATGACGTCACTTAAGACCATCTAGAGCATCAGTAATACTACAATAGACTGTACCCATGTAAGAAGTCAATGGTCTGTAACATGAATTACCACGTGTAGGTCTCATGGTCGCATGTATATAGCTTCCATATTTTCTGATGTTCTTATTATGGCTTGTTTGGTTCCCTCTATCCTCCCTATCCCTTCTTCACCCCTTCGTTACGTCTCTTCTCCGTCTATCCCTCCCACTCCTTCCCTCCCTCACCACCACATCCCTATCCTTCCCTCCCTATCCCTTCTTCGCCCCTTCGTTACATCTCTCCGTCAGTCCCTCCCATTCCTTCCCTCCCTCACTGCACAACCCTTCTCTGTCGTATAGTAATTGCTGGATCCTTCGCACTGCTTCATAACCCCTATTTAGCCACCCTGCAATAAAGGTCCTCCAGCATTATAATATGTCTTGTCAATTATCATATGTCTTGGTGCTGCACAGACACCTTAGCCTCATTATTGTTCACCTGTATGCAAGGCGATGGTGACAGGTGTTAAAGTAAGTGTTGTGTTTGTGTTGCAGATATCTTGACGGCGGCCCTTGGTCTACCGCCTGTCTCTGCGCGGCCCATACCTGACGCCTCCCTTGCCTCGTCCACGCCGGAACCCAACTCACAGACCATAGCCTCCAGTGGTGGATTCTTCTATGGTAGGTGGCTGTTTTGTGTGTGTGTGTGTGTGTGTGTGTGTGTGTGTGTGTGTGTGTGTGTGTGTGTGTGTGTGCATTGCTATCCGATATACATGTTTTCCTTGATTGTGTGTCGGTTTAGCTGTATTATAAGTGGACTGCGGATCCCTTGTAAACCTCTTGATGGCGACGAGTCAGCCACGGTATTTGCTTCTCATCAGACTGTTTGGAAGAAGAGAGGAAAAGGGGCATAAAATTGTGGCCGCTGACGGAGAGAGAGAGAGAGAGAGAGAGAGAGAGAGAGAGAGAGAGAGAAGAGAGAGAGAGAGAGGAGAGAGAGGAGAGGAGAGAGAAGAGAGAGAAGAGAGAGAAGAGAGAAGTTCAATTAGTAGTGAAATGTAGAAATGTAAAATCAGAATATTAACACATCTGTATGTTAAGTATGGAATAATTTACATATTCCTGTAGTCAAAGATAGTTTTCAGTAGTCCAGCTGAAGCTACTGACTGTAAAACTTATAAGAATTCATCAATAAAGTAAGAAAAAGAGAGAGAGAGAGAGATATTAGGATAGGCAGGTGGGAGAGTGAGAGGCAACCCACCTTCTCGCTGAGGTTCAAGTTTGAGCTGTGGGAGTGTTAGCGTCGGCCCACTATTGTTGCAAGTGACGGGGCAATTAGCAGGTGAAGGGGCGGGATGGGCGGGGGGGGGGCTTGGGTGTTAGGGGCAGGGGGGCCTTGGGTGTTAGGGGCAGGGGGGGCTTGGGTGTTAGGGGCAGGGGGGGGCTTGGGTGTTAGGGGCAGGGGGGGCTTGGGTGTTAGGGGCAGGGGGGGCTTGGGTGTTAGGGGCAGGGGGGGGCTTAGGTGTTAGGGGTAGGGGGGACTTGGGTGTTAGGGGCAGGGGGGACTTGGGTGTTAGGGGAAGGAAGGGAAAGACGGATGAGATGTGGGGGATAGATAGGCTAGGCGGGTGAGGATTGGATATCAGGTGATGGCTTCATTAGGGCGCACCTGCAGCCTCCCCTGAGCAGGTATCCAGGAAGGGCAGAGCCTGAAGGTTGGGGGAGGAGGGCATTAGCATACACAGGCGAAGGACATCTGCTTATGTTGTGTTACTTACTATTATCTACTTACTCTGTTAGTTATTATCACTTATTTGGCACAGTGCTTTGGGAATTTGCCTGTCAAGCATTGTCGAATTTTGCCTGTCAAACACTGCCGAATTTGCCTGTCAAGCACTCGAATTTTGCCTGTCAAGCACTCTCGAATTGTTGCCTGTCAAGCACTGTCGATAATTGGATTGTTTCAGACAGCTAAGTGGTTGATACAGATTCTGATATCCTCCAAAGCCGACCAAACACTAGTAATTTTACAGGAGACATTTTGGACTCTTGGTTAGAAACATTGTGGTCAACAGTCATACAGTGTCTTCCTCTTAATTTGTTTAGCTACACATAAAACTCTAGAGAGGTTAAGTGTAAATATTAATAGTTATTGTAGGTCCCGGAGTCAGAAGTTACGAAGATTTTTATAATTATTTATTGAAAGGCAAGTATTGTTGATATTGTTTTTATCACGTTCTAAGCTGACTTATCTCCCGACCCACTTCTCGCTGACTTTTATAATTATCAGTCGACTTGTTTTTAATCATTCAATTGTATCATCACCATCATCATTATTATTGTTTCTTCACCATGTGTAACACCTTGAAAGCCCAACGTAATTTCCATTGTAATTTGGGTACCATTAGACGATTTTTAGAATTTTAGTGAATGTAAGCAATGTTTTATAGATATGACCTGTTTAGTAGTTTTGTCGACTAGCTGATTTGGTATATTTAGTAACTTTTCGTAATTTTATGGCTAACAACAGACGATTTTTTATAGCAAAGGAAATATCTGGGCGTGAAGGGTTAATGGGTCTGGGTGTGAAGGGGTTAATGGGTCTGGGTGTGAAGGGGTTAATGGGTCTGGGCGTGAAGGGGTTAATTGTTTATAAAATACTGTCTTATTACCATCCGCGCATGTCCATCATGTTCAGCAGCTTCAGTCCGTGGCGGTTATTTATTATTATTATTTATCCTTTTTACTCTCCATCACGCCTGTTGCCCTGGTTGAGTTGCCCGTCACTGAGTCGTCATCATGTCAGTCACCCCGGCCACCCGCGATCACTCCACCGCCGCATACACGTTGCCCGCGGCGATACCATGTCAGTGATCACCTCCTCGCGTCATGGTACTCGGGACGTGAATCCGTTCCCTCGTTAATGACCCTTTCATTGCACCTCCTTGACATGTGTGGCGTTATTTTCCTGGTTTGTTTTCTACCGCACACGATTCACTCTAACCCCTTCACGACCAGATCCTTACCTATGATATGTAAAACGTCGTCTGTTGTTAGCCATAAAATTACGAAAAATAACCTAATATATCAAATTAGCTAGTGGACAAAGATACTAAACAGGTCATATCTATAAAACATTGCTCATATTCATTAAAATCGTCTGATGGTGGCCAAATTACAATGGAAATTACGTTCTGGTCTACAAGGGGTTAAGATCAGAGTTCAAGGTATCACTTACCATCGGTACCACTAGATTCACCAATAAAGCATAACTGCCATTAGTTATTACATGAAATATAACTTTATTTCAGTAGCACAATGCTTGTGATATACAATTGTGTCATTCATATGTCAACAGGGGCTGTCAGGCCTTTTTTTTTTTTCATCAGATTTTGAGCATCAGTCAGTTAGAGTTAACATTGCCAGGCATTGTTGGTATCTCGTGTCGGCTGCAGACAGGACTCATAGGTTACACAAACATACAAACATACACATATATACAAAATAGCTGGTTTAGGGACTTGGGAGCCACTCATTGTATTTATCCTAACTTTTT
The DNA here is from genome assembly GCA_016584305.1 of Chionoecetes opilio. Lineage (NCBI taxonomy): Eukaryota > Metazoa > Arthropoda > Malacostraca > Decapoda > Majidae > Chionoecetes > Chionoecetes opilio. Next base: position 610,801 of record JACEEZ010011919.1, on the reverse strand, counting down.
TATACGGAAGTACGGAAACGTTTGGTTCTTGTTTAACATTGTTTTCCCTCTTGACTGACCATGATTACAAGTAGCCGTAACCCTCCCCCTCCCCCCGACCCATACAAAATATATACATGCAAAATAGCGACTAGAGAGTTATTATTCTTCGCCTAACTTACGGAATCACAAAAAAAAACTTTACTTCTTGTTCTCCATTTTTTTTTCTTGAGTGACCATGATTACAAATAGCCCCCCCCTTCCCCCCTCCCTCCCCCCCGACCCCCGACCCTCCTGACGGCGGTGGTTACGTAATCTCGGGTCCTCGTCGGTGTATTTGTGTTGACGTAGAGGCTGTCCGAGGACTGCCTTAATGAAACGTGGTGTGTGTTGAGCGTAGAGTTGCACGTAGGGGATCGCATCAGAACATCAGAAAGCTATGTACAAGACGCCGGGATGAGATCGCTGAGGGAATGACTTGATTTAGTTACTTTTTGGCGGGTATGTTTGTGTTATATATTGGCAGCTGATTTTTTTTTTAATTTTTATTTTTTTATTTTTTTTTATATACTTTGTTGCCAGTCCCTATAAAGAAGACATTAAGAGAATAAAATAATATTGTTTGGTCTGCATGCAAAGGGAACAGTTGATTAATTGAATGCTCTCTCTCAGATGCCTACTGATAAGCATGCTTGCCTTTCCTCCTCATAAATGTTTCACCTATCACTACTAAAGTCATATCCCATCACTCATAAGTTTTTACATCTATCACCACTTCAGTTTTCCTACATTTTATATATGTTTCTCCTCGTGACACCCTTTTCCTAGCCTCATATCCTCAAATATTGCACCATACCCACTGTCACAATTATTATTACCATCCATTACTTGGCATCCTTCCCATCCCCTCATCCTTCTACCCACACAACGGAGCTTTCCACCCATATTGACCCATCCTATAAAAGAAAAAAATGACAAGTGAATTCGCTACAGATGCAGATTATCTAACTTGGAAGAAAATCCGAGACAGTGAAGGTCTTGTTATGGTAAAATAGGGCGAGCAAATAGATTAGTTATATTGTTGCCCTGTTGCTGAACTCCGTTGTTGACTCGGGAATGGTCAGTAGGCAAGATTAACCTTGATTGGTACATGTTTTTCTCCCCCCTCTACCCTTCCCCCCAAGCCATCCCCCCATCCCCTTGACCAGTAACTACGATGGACATTCATTCCTGGTGTCTCAAACTTTATTGTCTATATGTAAAGTGAAACATAATCACATACAAGCCATCTGAATGTAACGTGTTTAACCCCTTGAAGCCCGGAACGTAATTTCCATTGTAATTTGGGTACCATTAGACGATTTTTAGTTGAATATAAGCAATATTTTATAGATATGACCTGTTTAGTATCCTTGTCCACTAACTTATTTGGTATATTCAGTTACTTTTCACAATTTTATGGCTAACAACACACAATTTTTCATAGCAAAGGAAAGATCTGGGCGTGAAGGGTTTAAGGCTGGGATGGTTAGTGTGTCCTGTACCAAAACTAGTAATGAATGATGGTGTAGAAAATAGAGGAGGGAAAACAAGGTAGTACGGAGTGTGGCAATTAGTAATGAGGTCATTTGCTATGTATGCTTGGTTGTTGACAAAGGAAAAGAGAGGCTGGTGAAACAAATGCTTGCGGTACTGCTAATGCAAGACTGAAATTGTGTAAAACCTTGTTAGAGAGGTTTATTAGAGAGGCTTGTTAGAGAGGTTTATTAGAGAGGCTTGTTAGAGAGGCTTGTTAGAGAGGTTTATTAGAGAGGCTTGTAAGAGGTTTATTAGAGAGGCTTGTTAGAGAGCTTTATTAGAGAGGTTTATTAGAGAGGTTTATTAGAGAAGCTTGTTAGAGAGGTTTATTAGAGAGGCTTGTTAGAGAGGTTTGTTAGAGAGGTTTATTAGAGAGGCTTGTTAGAGAGGTTTGTCAGAGAGGCTTGTTAGAGAGGTTTTTTAGAGAGGTTTATTAGAGAGGCTTATTAGAGAGGCTTGTTAGAGAGGTTTATTAGAGAGGCTTGTTAGAGAGGCTTGTTAGAGAGGTTTATTAGAGAGGCTTGTTAGAGAGGTTTATTAGAGAGGCTTGTTAGAGAGGCTTGTTAGAGAGGTTTGTTAGAGAGGCTTGTTAGAGAGGCTTGTTAGAGAGGCTTGTTAGAGAGGTTTGTTAGAGAGGCTTGTTAGAGAGGTTTATTAGAGAGGCTTGTTAGAGAGGTTTATTAGAGAGGCTTGTTAGAGAGGTTTATTAGAGAGGCTTGTTAGAGAGGCTTGTTAGAGAGGCTTGTTAGAGAGGGTTATTTGTTAGAGAGTACAGTTTGCTAGTTGTTGAAACATTGATGAAGAGTTTATAAATTATATATTGCAGAAATAGAATCCGTGGGAAGTGACGAGAATCCAGATTTATGTATGTGAGATTCTATTGAAACTTTTGAGAATGTTGAATATACTGCAAAGAGTTTTAGTGAAATTCCTTCGTGAGGATGTCCACGTTTTATTTATTTTATTTTATTTTATTTTATTTTATTTATTTTATTTTATTTTATTTTACATCACAAAGAACTGGTCAAAGGCAAAAAAAAAAGAAGAAAAAAGAGGTAACCAAAGACCCGCTTAGTTGCCAGTCCTTGGAATATTGTCTTTAGAATAGCAAGTAAGAAACTCAGACTGGAAGGTGTGAGTTTTGAGTTGCGAAATCCATAAGGACGTCGTATATTTAACCCCTTGAGGCCCAGAACGTATATTTCTATTGTAATTTGGCGACCATTATAGACGATTTTAATTAATATACTCTTTTATATATATCCCCTGTATTGTACCCTTGTCTACTAGCTAATTTGGTATATATTATGATACTTTTCGTAATTTTATGGCTAACATCAGACGAATTTATATAGCAAAGGAAAGATCTGGGCTTGAAGGGGTTAAGGTACATCGGGTTTAGCATTTGCAGGAAGGCAGGAAATCAAAGCTATACGATAAAAATGGGATCATGAAGGTGAAATGTTGCCATCTTGCGTATTTAAAGGAAGATTAGATTTTGACAGAAAAGTAGAATAATTTTATCCTGACAACTAGTAATCGTTGAAGATTGTGTTGTATTTCGAGGGCTGAGGCAGAAGGAGCATCACAAACACCACGCGGGAATACTGTGATGTAAAACAAACTTACATCCTTAGTGGTATAAAAAAAAATTAAAATTCATATACAGTATTACATTGATTTAGAGGTTGAAGAAGAGCAAGGATGAGTATGATAGATAGATAGATAGAGAGATAGAGAGATAGATAAAGAGATAGATAGATAGAGAGATAGAGAGATAGATAGTCAAATAAATAGATAGATAGATAGATAGATAGATAGATAGATAGATAAAAGAGATATATAGATAGAAAGTGTGTGTGTGTGTGTGTGTGACAGTATGATTTCTTTATTGAAGTATCTTTAGATTTTGACATTTAATCGAAAGTGTCTCCGTGTCAATATAGATAGATAGATAAATAGATAGATAGATAGATAAAAGAGATATATAGATAGAAAGTGTGTGTGTGTGTGTATATGATTTCTGATTGAAGTATCTTTAGATTTTGACATTTAATCGAAAGTGTCTCCGTGTCAATCCCGAGAGGCGCGTTACTACCCTCCCGGGCCGGATATTCAATTATTTCGCCTCTGCTTCGCCCCACCAATCTGAGTAATCGATAAGTGTGGGCGGCCGCTGGTTGGCTGGCGGCGTGTCGGAGGCGGAGCGGAGGCGAGGGGAAGAAACAACGATCGATTTCCAGAATATTGAGACGCGGCCAACACTGAGGAACCCATACCTATCCCTACGGACCCCTACCTCCCCCTATAACTGCGTAGAACCCCCTCCTTCCCCCCCTGCCCCCCTTCATCGCCCCCTTCACGCCCCAGGCCGCTCCACACCTTCCTGACGGGCGACCTTGTCCAATAGCCTCATCTCACATCTCACAGTGTTATGAAATGAATAGCATCATCATCTCACACTGATAGGAAACACTTAACCCCTTCACGCCCAGACCTTTCCTTTGCTATAAAAAATCGTCCGTTGTTAGCCATAAAATAACGAAAATTAACTTAATATACCAAATTAGTTAGTGGACAAGGATACAAAAAGAAAAAAAACAGGTCATATCTATAAAATATTGCTTATATACACTAAACATCGTCTAATGGTAGCCAAATTGCAGTGGATATTACGTTTTGGGTCTCAAGGGATTAATATTTTTACCTGTGCCAAACCTTAAAGTTAATCCCGAGCATTATATTTGTCTTATCTCTCATGTTCCTTATCAGTCCACGCTACTTCCACCACCCTCACACCCCTGACCCCCCCTTCCCCCCTCCCCCCAACACCTGCCATTCCACACACCACCCATGCCCACCCATCACTCATGCATAGGACCTCACTAACCCTAACCTAACCTATACTCAGTTTTTTTTTAACGATGCGAAAAATCCTGACCCCTTGCTGCTTACTGACTGATATTTGATGCTAGGAGAAGGGAATACTACAGTTCTTCTAAATTTCTGTTGTATTTTATCATAGTTAACCATATTATCAGGTATACATAGGCATCATTTTAAGCATGAGACCTTAAGATAGAATAAAGTTTTCGCCTCGTAAAAAAAAGAAGACTATAGGTCATTGTTGTTTGGATGTCACACTAGGTCATACATTTCATTGACGCGGTTAGGATCTGAGAGAGAGAGAGAGAGAGAGAGAGAGAGAGAGAGAGAGAGAGAGAGAGAGAGAGAGAGAGAGAGAGAGAGAGAGAGAGAGAGAGAGAGAAACAAAAAGACAGATAGACAGACAGAGAAAAAAATAGACAAGACACAGACAGAGAGACAGTCATACAAAGGGAAATAACGAAATATAAAAATAACTATATGTAGGTGTATGACAGTATATACAGCATGATATGTTGATGTTAGCTGATCTCCAATGGTTTGTGATCACTGTAAGACTGAGATGCCCTGGTTATGGTATTTCTGTTATGACAAACTTTCGTGTCATGATTGATGGTATGAACAGTTTATTGTTATTTTTTGTTATATAGTTTTTTTTATATTTCGTTATTTCCCTTTGTATGACTGTCTCTGTCTGTGTCTGTCTATTTTTTTCTCTGTCTGTCTATCTGTCTTTTTTGTCTCTCTCTCTCCTCTCTCTCATCTTCTCTCTCGTCTCTCTCTCTCTCTCTCCTCTCTCTCTCCTCCCTTCTCTCTCTCTCTCTCTCTTCTCTCTCTCTCTCTCTCTCTCTCTCTCTCTCTCTCTCTCTCTCTCTCTCTCTCTCTCTCTCTCTCTCTCTCTCTCCAATATTCTCTTTAACCCCTTCACGCCCAGATATTTCCTTTGCTATAAAAAATAGTCTGTTGTTAGCCATAGAATTACAAAAAGTAACTAAATAAACCAAATTAGTTAGTAGACAAGGATTTCAACCAGATCATATCTATAAAACATTGCTTGTAGCCATTAAAATCGTCTAATGGTACCCAAATTACAATGGAAATTACGTTTTAGGTCTCAAGGGGTTAATATCATCTAATAAAATCCTTGCACCTGTGTGACGCGAGTGTGAGACTGCTGACCCCACTGCCTCCGTGCTGTGCCTACACACATGTATTCCTGTCCTATTAGATAGTCAATACTTGTGTCATAGTGTGAGGGCAGGGAGTGTTGCTGCAGTGACGGCTGTAGCAGGGTGTGAGGGTAGGGAGTGTTGCTGCAGTGACGGCTGTAGCATGGTGTGAGGGCAGGGAGTGTTGCTGCAGTGACGGCTGTAGCACGGTGTGAGGGCAGGGAGTGTTGCTGCAGTGACGGCTGTAGCACGGTGTGAGGGCAGGGAGTGTTGCTGCAGTGACGGCTGTAGCACGTGTGAGGTAGGGATGTTGCTGCAGTGACGGCTGTAGCATGTGTGGGCAGGGAGTGTTGCTGCTGACGGCTGTACACGTGTGAGGGTAGGGAGTGTTGCTGCAGTGACGGCTGTATGCGTGTGAGGGCAGGGAGTGTTGCTGCAGTGCGGCTGTAGCACGGTGTGAGGGAGGGAGTGTTGCTGCGTGTACGGCTGTAGCAGGTGTGAGGGCAGGAGTGTTGCTGCAGTGACGGCTTGCACAGGTGTAGGGCAGGACGTTGTTGCTGGAGAGGCTGTGCACGGTGTAGGCCAGGGAGTGTTGCAGAGGCTGTAGACGTGTGAGGGCAGGGGGGTTTCTGCAGTGACGGCTTAGACTGGTGAGGGGAGTGTTGCTGAGTGACGGCTGTGAGGTGGGCAGGGAGTGTTGCTGCAGTGACGCTGTAGCATGTGAGGGCAGGGAGTGTTGCTGCATGACGGCTTAGCACGGTGTGGGCATGAGTGTTGGCAGGAAGTGTAGCACGTGGGGCTGAGGGATTGTGAGGCAGGGCTGTTGCGGTGAGGGGGGTGTTGTGCAGTGACGCTGTAGCATGGTGTAGGGAGGAGTTTGCGAGGTGGGGCGTGTGAGGTGTGAGTGCAGGGAGTGTTGCTGCAGGGCGTGAGCAGGGTGAGGGTAGGGAGTTGCTGCAGTGCGGGTGTAGGAGTGTGTGCAGGAGGCTGTGCACGGTTTGAGGCGTAGGGGAAGGTTGTGGGTAGGGTGTAGATGGTTGCAGTGACGGCTGTTCGGTGTGAGGTAGAGGTGTTGCTGCAGGATGAGCTGTAGGCAGGTGTTGGCGTAGGGAGTGTGGCAGTGGGCTAGCAGGTGTGAGGCAGTGGAGGTGTGCAGTGAGGCTGGTACAGGTGTGGTGCAGGAGTGTGCTGCATGTACGGCGGTAGGGGTGGTAGGGTGGCAGTGTGCTGCAGAGCTGTGCAGGGTTGAGGAGATGGGTGTTGCTGCGTGACGGCTGTAGCAGGTGTGAGGGAGGGGTTGTTGCTGACGTCGGTAGCACGGTGTGAGGGAGGGAGTGTTGCTGCAGTGCGCTGAGCGGTGTGAGGGCAGGGGTTGCTTGGTCGGCGTAGCACGGTGTGAGGGTAGGGAGTGTTTGTGCAGTGACGGCTGTACATGGTGTAGGAGGAGTGTTGCTGCAGTGACGGCTGTAGCACGGTGTGAGGGTGGAGTGTTGCTGCAGTGACGGCTGTAGCACGGTGTGGTGGGGTGTTGAGTGTTGTTACTGCAGTGACGGTGTAGCATGGTGTAGGGTAGGGAGTGTTTTGCTGCAGTGACGGCTGATCACGGTGTGAGGGCAGGGAGTGTTGCTGCAGTGACGGCTGTAGCAGGTGTGAGGGGAGGGAGTGTTTGCTGCATGACGGCTAGTAGCATGGTGTAGGGCAGGGAGTGTTGCTGCAGTGACGGCTGTAGCATGGTGTGAGGGTAGGGAGTGTTGCTGCAGTGACGGCTGTAGCACGGTGTGAGGGCAGGGAGTGTTGCTGCAGTGACGGCTGTAGCACGGTGTGAGGGCAGGGAGTGTTGCTGCAGTGACGGCTGTAGCACGGTGTGAGGGCAGGGAGTGTTGCTGCAGTGACGGCTGTAACGGGTGTGGAGGGAGGAGTGTTGCTGACGGTGGACGGTGTGAGGGAGGTTGCTGAGTGAGCTGTAGCGGGTGAGGGAGGGGTGTGTGCAGTGACGGCTGTAGCACGGTGTGGGGAGGGAGTGTTGCTGCGTGCGCGAGCTACGGTGTGAGGCAGGGTGTGGGGGCAGGTGAGGCGTTCTGCAGTGACGGTGTAGTCACGGTGTGGGCAGTGAGTGTGCTGCAGTGTGAGGCAGTACAGGTGTGAGGTAGGATGTTGCTGCAGTGAGGCTGTACAGGGTGTGAGGGCAGGGAGTGTTGCTGCAGTGACGGCTGGGGGTTTGAGGAGGAGTTTTGGTGTGCAACGGTGAGAGCGGTTGCTGCAGGGTGTGGCTGTCAGCACGGTGTATGAGGGTAGGGCAGGGAGTGTTGCTGCAGTGACGGCTGTAGCATGGTGTGAGGGCAGGGAGTGTTGCTGCAGTGACGGCTGTAGCAGGGTGTGAATAGGCCTGACACACTTACCTCACTTGTGTGTGTGTGTGTGTGTGTGAATTAATCTACAGCAATATATCTAACTATATATATTTATATCTATATAAGTATGTATGCATATATATATATAGATAGATAGATAGATAGATAGATATAATATAGATAGATATATAGATACACACATACATACATACATACATACATACATACATGTATCGTGCGGCCGTCAGTCGCACCGCCCCCATACAGCCTCCCATACACAGGTATATACACCCCCCCGCCTCCCTGTGCTCGTCGGGGCAAACAGTTTGAAATATACA
>JACEEZ010011919.1:597500-600000 GCA_016584305.1 Chionoecetes opilio | reverse complement strand
AGAGAGAAGTAAAAGGGAATAATAATAAGAATATAGTGAAGAATAAATGCCATTACCGGAAAGTAGATGATTTAAATGAGGTTTTTTTAGGATTTCGAAGGTCAGTTGTTCCGCCAAAGTAGATGATTTAAACGAGTTTTTTTTAGGATTAACGAAGGTCAGCTTTTCCGCCCATGTGTTAAACCATCGGAGCTGTTTATTAATGAGCGCCGAAGACTTCTTGAGGCCAAAGGATTGTTGTGCGAGCGATTCCTAGTATGTGGGAAGGAATTCTCTCTCCGGCTGCTTCCCTTCCCCCCTCAATCCCCCCGTTCCCCCCGTGTAGCTGGTGCCGTGCCGGACGGACAGACGGTAGCAGAGGGGTTACTGTCTCCGAGTGGCGTTCTCGGTGACCCCGAGTTCGATCCCCGACGAGATCCAAAATCCACTTTAAAATATTTCTGCACCGTCGAGTGGCCTAATAACACCCACATGCTGCCCATGAACTCTACCTTTGATTGCGAGTGCATCGGAGGACACAGGGGGGCGGCATGAGCCTCTAATCATAGGCGTCACTATAAAAATCCTGCCTGCGCCACCACGGGCGAGGGCCAACCATCACAGCCCTCAAGTGAACCTCCAGAGCCTACCATCCCGCCCCTGGAGCTCACTACCTATACAGGCGCTATAGGCACAAATCTAATAAAAAGAAAAAAAAGAAAAATAGACAGACAGACAAATACAAAGACAAGAGGAGTCAAAAACATTTATCATTTGTTTAAAGGAAAGGTGATGGCCACTCATTCCATAACAAAAATATCCTGTTTTAAATGTAATGTTCATTCTTTCTTTCTACATAGATTGTTTTTTTCTGTATTCAGGCTACACGTGTACATTCCCTTTATCGTAGGGTTTTTTACGGTCTGTCACATCAACATATTTAATATTAGAGTGTTTTCCTCCCTTCACAGTTCACCACCTCTTCAAAAAACATGATTTATGTCTAACGATTATTTTGTTTGTAATCTTAGTTTTTTTTTCATCCGTGATTCTCTCTCTCTCTCTCTCTCTCTCTCTCTCTCTCTCTCTTCTCCCTCCTCTCTCTCTCTCTTCTCCTCCTCTCTCTCTCTCTCTTTTTTTATCTCTTCTCTCTCTCTCTCTCTCTCTCCTCTCTCTCTCTCCTCTCTCTCTCTCTCTCTCTCTCTCTCTCTCTCTCTCTCTCGCATATGTTTATCTCCCTTTCCTATCTCCCCTCCCCCCTTTCCCGCTCTCCCTTAATCACACGTTTTTTACATCATCATTAATTGTGTCATTTGGTCTTTCATACATTTATTAATCTATATTTTAATTAGTTTCTTACATCCTCGCCCTTTTATCCTTCCTTCCTTCCTTCTTTTTTTTTTTTATACTTCCTTCTTACCCACACTCATTTCTCACCTTACATCATTTTCACCTTACAGTTTAACCCCTTTACACCCAGATCTTTCCTTTGCTATTTATAAAAACGTCTATTGTTAGCCATAAAATTACGAAAACTAACTGAATATACCAAATTAGCTAGTGGAAGAGGGTATTAAATAAGTCATATCTATAAAATATTGCTTATATTCACTAAAAATCGTCTAATGGTACCCAAATTACAATGGAAATTACGTTCTGGGTCTCAAGGGGTTAATGAGCTATGGAAAGGCTGTGATGGAAGGCTGAGGGGATATAAGTGAGGAATGAGAGTGTGTAGGTGGAGGGAGGAGGAATGTGAGTGATGGAATGAGGGAAGTATACATGATTCTGAAGGGAAGTGGAATGTCATCATGGAATCTGGGAATAGATGAGTCGCCAGTGTCACCCCTCCTTTCTTCTCTCTCTTCTCTCTCTCTCTCCTCTCTCCTCTCTCTCTCCTCTCTTCTCTCTCTCTCTCTCTCTCCTCTCCTCTCTCTCTCTCTTCTTCTCCTCGCCCGTCAGGGTTGAAGGTTGGTATAGACGTGAGCTTGCAATGTGTACGTCCCTCCTTCGTCAGCGGTTTCGGTCCGCTCAGTATTTCTTTCTGACGTCGCTCTTTGTCATCTCAATACCTTCTGTTTCTACTTCAATGTCTAGATAGGATGAAAACCCTTATCTTATCTCTCTCTCTCTCTCTCTCCTCTTCTCTCCTCTCTCTCTCTCTCTCTCTTCTCTCTCTCCTCTCTCCTCCTCTTCCTTCTTCTTCTTCTCCTCCCTCTCTCTCTCTCTCTCTCTCTCTCTCTCTCTCTCTCTCTCTCTCTCTCTCTCTCTCTCTCTCTCTCTCTCTCCTCTCTCTCTGGAATTTGGAATAGATGAGTCGCCAGTGTCACCCCTCCTTTCTCTCTCTCTCTCTCTCTCTCTCTCTCTCTCTCTCTCTCTCTCTTCTCTCTCTCCTTCTCTCTCTCTCTCTCTCTCCTCGTCTCTCTCTCTCTCTCTCTCTCTCCTCTCTCTCTCTCTCTCTCTCTCTCTCTCTCTCTCTCTCTCTCTCTCTCTCTCTCTCTCTCTCTCTGCCATTCCCACC
>JACEEZ010011919.1:585000-592500 GCA_016584305.1 Chionoecetes opilio | reverse complement strand
TAAGACCTGCTGGAAAACATTTATATTCTTCATTTCATCCAAATTATCTTAACCCCTGGAGACCCAGACCGTAATTTCCATTGTAATTTGGGTACCATTAGACTATTTTTAGTGAATATAAGCAATGTTTTTTTTATAGATATGACCTATTTAGTATCCTTTTCGACTAGGTAATTTGGTATATTCAGTTACTTTTCATAATTTTATAGCTCGACAACATCATTTTTTTTATAACAAAGGAAAGATCTGGGCGTGAAGGGGTTAAATAGGTGACCATTATTGCATTTAAGTAGGACATGTGATTATAAGTAGGAGAAACTATATTATAGAATGGATGGAAATAGTATTGGTAGTATAAGTAAACGTCTTGTATATATATAGGAAGAGATCATGCATGTGTTATGACGTGTTGTAGCGTCAAAAAAAATTAAGGGTGTGAGTGTAGGTGAATATGGCTTTTTTTTCCTCTTATGGCATTGGCCAGTCCTTTGTGATGTAAAAAATAAATAATAGTTTAGCGGGAAGCGAGGTGTTGCAGGTGTGAGTGTGGGTGTTGCAGGTGTGAGTGTGGGTGTTGCAGGTGTGTGTGGGTGTTGCAAGTGTGAGTGTTGCAGGTGTGAGTGTGGGTGTTGCAGGGGTGTGGCAGGTGTGAGTGTGGGTGTTGCAGAGGTGTTGCAGGTATGAGTGTGGGTGTTGCAGATGACAGCCGAGGTGTTGCAGGAGAAGGAAGACGCAGAGCGAGGAATCAATCAATACCTCTTTCACCATCTCCCCCTAAGGTCCTTTGTTTCTGTCATCTCCACTTTCCTTCCTCCTCCTCATCTCCTCCTTCCTCTCTCCCTACTCTTCCTTCTCCATATCTTCTTATTTCCTCCTCTTCATCTCCTTCCTCTCCCTACTCTTCCATTCCATAGTTTCTTTCTTCCTCTCTCCCTACACTTCCTTCATCATATCTTATTCCTTCGTCCTCTTCATCTCCTCCTTCCCTCTCTCCCTACTCCGTATCTTCTTCCTTCCTCCATCCTTAACCTTAGGAGGGAAGAAGTGTGTATTGTAAGTGAGGTTCTATACTGTAACGTAGCAGTGAATTTCCTTATACAGATCGTAGGTAGTTCAAGAGGGGAATAGCGATAGAGGTAAGGAGGGGAAGTGACAGCTACGTGGGTGAAGGGTGAGAGGAAATGTTGAAGTTAGGGTTAAAATTGATACTATGCTCCACTGAACAAGCGCGCGCGCGCGCGCGCGAGAGAGAGAGAGAGAGAGTGTATGTAGCAAAATATGGAAGGAAAGGAGAGAGAGAGAGAGTAGGAAAATTAATACTATGGTTTAAATTGGTTAAAATAGGTTGAAATTGATACTATGATCCACTGCAGAGAGAGAGAGAGAGAGAGAGGAGAGAGAGAGAGGTGTGTGTGTTGTGTTGTGTGTGTGTGTGCGTGTGTGTGTGTGTGTGGTGTGTGTGTGTGTGTGTGTGTGTGTGTGTTGGATGTGTGTGTGTGTGTGTGTGTGGTGTGTGTGTTTGGTGTGGTGTTTGTGTGTGTGTTTGTGGTGTATGTATGTAGCAAAGCATGGAAAGGAAAGTAGAGAGAGAGAGAGAAGGGAGGAAAAGTATGGGTTGCCTTCTCCACAGCCGCCGCAAAGCTCCCTATTCCGCCTTTTACCACTGAATGCCCCGCCCGAGACACTCTAGGGAATTTTGCCCCGCCCTCGCCATTTCTTAAAGGTGACTGGCTGAGGCGAGGGGGGGAGGGGGGGTGAGGGCAGAGCGGAGAGAGAGAGAGAGAGATAGAGAGAGGGAGAGGAGAGAGAGAGAGGGGAGGGAGAGAAAAGAGAGAGAGGGGAGGAGAGAGGGAGAGACAGACGACAGACAGACAGTAGACAGAAGCCAGACAGACAGACAGGACAGACAAACAGACAGCCAGACAGACAGACAGACAGACAGACAGCACCCCGAAGACAACAGCAGGCAACGACAGCAGAATCAGAAACGACAGACAGACGCAGACAGACGACAGACGACAGACACGACAGACAAAGCAGACAGACAGCCAGCAGAAAAGACACAGAGAGAGTGAGCAGAGTTGTGTGAGAGAGAGAGAGAGAGAAAAGAGAGAGAGAGAGAGAGAAGAGAGAGAGAAGAGAAGAGAGGAGATAGGTGGACAACGTAGCTCTAAGGAAAAGGGAGAAGAAAGAAAGAGAAAAAATCGGATAATAGTTTAAAAGAAGGAAATAGAATGCAAAGAAAGAAAAAAACGGAATAGTATTAAAAGATAAATAGATGCTAAGAAAGAAAAAAATCGGAATAGAAATTAAAAAAAGGGAAATAGATGTTTAAGAAAGAAAGGGATAATGAAGAAGAGAGAGGAGAGAAGAAGAGGGGAAAGAGAGAGAGAGAGGAAAGAAGAGGGGAAGAGAGAGGGGAGAGAGAGAGAAGAGAGAGGAGAGAAAGGAACAGAGAAGAGAGAGAGAGAGAGAGAGAGAGAGAGGAGAGCAGGAACATAACTACTCAACCTATAATTTGTATACCTTAGTAAACCTATGAGAGTCTTAGCATAAAAATGAAAGTCAGGATTAAAATTATAGATATATGATTTGCCAAAGTGTCTATACATTAAGTAAGTTCCTGCAAGCCAATGCTATGGACAAAAAGCTACTCATATAAAGAAATGAACGCCGGATATTGTGACTGTCACTGCTATATGCAAAAGGGTTTTAAAAAGGTGAAAATACTTCTTGCAATTAATCTAGAGGAGGAATTAATATGACTGTGAAGAAAACATAACTAAAGACTGAAAAGAAGTATTTCATAAATCAGCGATGAATAGGGGAAGGTGTGTGTGTGTTTTTTGTGTGTGCGTGTGCGTGTGCGTGTGCGTGTGTGTGTGTGTGTGTGTGTGTGTGTGGTATGTTTCCCCTTCTCCCTTGGCAAGCCAACGAAGTTTCGCCACTGTGGGGAACATTTGTATCAGACTTAGGCGGCGGAATTTTGACGCAACCACCCCCTTGTTACTCACGTGAAGACATTGTGTCTTGGGACATTAAGTCATATATTATAAAATCAAATGGAAAATAAAACTATTCTGAGAATTTGTTACAAGGTGTCCCTGGTTGACCGTGTTCACCCTGGTGGGGGTGGGCATCACCGCCCTCCTGGGGAGCGTGTGGCAGGACCCTTGGACAACGACCTAGGTGTCCGGGGCCCTGCAGGCATGGGAGGACTGGGCCTCCGTGCCATGCTGCCTGGCAGGCACGGGAGCTCATGGCTCACTGGTGGTGGCTGGGGCCTCTGCGTCCCGCCCCGCCTCAGGAGCCGCGGGAGGCCTGCGCGGCGCTGGTCGAGGATGACGGGTGGAACTTTTTGGTGATCTCCCGCGGAAAAAGCGGCTCCTCTTTCTGCCTCGAGGAGCAAAGGGCCCAAAGCTCAACACGACACGATCGTTCACAAAGAATGTGACGTGCTTTGCAGTGTGTTCCATTTTGAGTCTTATGCTTTTTGGTGGTGCAGTGGTTCGAAAACCCAGACAGAAAGCATTTATGTTGAACAATGCAGGGGAAAATACATGAAAATAGTCAGAAAAAAGCCGATTTTTCCTAGAGTAACTAATGATCGCTTTCCAAAGCGATCTGTGCCTCCAAGGGAAGATGCAGATGCGTCCACCTCAACATTACATCTCGCAGTGCGGGGAGGCAAAGAGCACGATGGTTGGCCCCCAACGAGGGTGTGGCTCAGCCCCGCTGGCGAGTTAAGCCCTCACGTGAACCACACTCCGGACCTCATGCGCGCCTTGAATCCGCGACGCCTTGGATGTCCCGTCCCGCCACGACCTCAAGACGGGAGGCAGGACATGAGAGCCAAGGTCCATCACTGATGAGGCCGTGGCGTGCATTTTCTAGTTCTCGCCGCTGCCTTTGCCTCGCCTTCGCAGTCCTGCAAACGGGGCATCTTGGGGCGAGCCTGGCTGTCCGATGACGTGTTGACTTGGCCCAAGAGATCCTGCAGAGACGTTTTCCAGAGACTCGTCGGCCTGTACCCTGCGGGCGGCCTTCACCCTGCCGCCCCTGCAGCCCGGCGCCTCGTCTCTGTTCCTGCAGGTGGTGAACCGCTCCGCGCCTCAGTATCTTGCCTCCATGGCGGAGTATGGCCGCCAGGGGGGTAGCCACTGGCTGCTGCTGTCCTCTTACGGTGCGTCGCGCAGCGGCCAGCTGGTGGTGTACGATTCTTCGTACAGCACTGTGTCCACGCCCACAGCTGCACTGGTGGAGCAGCTGCAGGAGCTGTACTCGCCCCGTCCGGGCACCGTGATGCGGCCTGTGCAGGACCAGATTGACGGCTACAGCTGCGGTCTGTTCGCCGTGGCCTTTGCCTTCAGCATCGCCCTGGGACAGGACCCGTGCGGCGTGCGCTACCACCGGGCCTGCATGGCGCCGCATCTGGTGCAATGCCTCGAGCAGGGCGTCGTGCTGCCCTTCCCCTCCGTGCCTGTGTGAGGAGACCGCTGAGAAGCTCCCCAGCAACTGTAACTTTGTTCTTCACGCCCATGATTTCAGGATTTTCAAGATATTCCACCTTTTACATAACTTACAAATAATAACGCAATGGTAATATCTAGTAATATTAATAATGATGATAATAATAATTATTATTATTATTATAATTATACTACTACTACTACTACTACTACTACTACTACTACTACTATTACTACTACTACTACAAATAATAATAAAAATAATAAAATAATATTAAAAATAATCATGAATGTTTGTTCTTTACCGCCCAAAGCTCTTAATTCAGAGTATGTTTCTCTAATACCAGCTACCACAATACCAGAGAGAGAGAGAGAGAGAGAGAGAGAGAGAGAGAGAGAGTGTGTGTGTGTGTGTGTGTGTGTGTGTGTTTGAGAAAGAGTGTCTGTGTGTGTGTGTGTGTGTGTGTGTGTGTGTGTGTGAGAAAGAGTGTGTGTGTGAGAGTGTGTATTCATCTAGTTGTATTTTACAGGGCCAGAGCAATGCTCGTGCGGCCCCGTCTCCATATCAACATTTTTATCATTCATCCTTAGTGCTTTGTGATGGCCGAAGCCAGCACCCCGGAGAGCAGGTCACAAACCCCGGCTAACATCCGGTACCCATTCACTGCTGGGTGGACAGGGGCTCGGGTTTTAAGGAAACAGCCCATCTGTTTCCGCTCCGCCCGGGGTGTGTGTGTGAGTGTGTGTGTATGAGAGAGAGAGAGAGAGAGAGAGAGTCCCTCATCACACCACAAGACATCTGCGTGGGACAGGTGACGCCACTGGTTTTGCCGTGTGTAGTACCGCCAGTCAGTCTCAATCACCTTCGTTCCAATCTCACATCAGCGTTAAGGGAACATCAATACAAATAATAACTAATAAATAAATAATAAATAAAAAAATCACCTGTGTACTCCAGTCAGTGTTTTCCCTTAACCCCTTCACGCCCAGATCTTTCCTTTGTTATAAAAAAAATCGTCTGTTGTTACCCATAAAATTACGAAAAGTAGCTGTATATACCAAATTAGTAAGTCGGCAAGGATTCTAAACGGGTCATATCTATTAAACGTTGCTTATGTCACTAAAAATCGTCTAATGGTAACCAAATTTCAATGGAAATTACGGTCTGGGTCTCAAGGGGTTAAGATAATTTGGATGAAATGAAGAATATAAATGTTTTCCAGCAGTGGGCAATAGTTTCAGGATCGTTCAACACCTTATACTGAGTTCTCCTGAAGGTGGTAATGTAGTAAGATTGTGTATCTGTTACTGAACTAGATTATTGTTATGTTAGATCGATAATAACACTGTTGTTTGTTTTATTTAGAGAGAGAAGAGAGTGAGTGTGTGTGTGTCTGTCTGTGTGTGTGTGTGTGTCAGTGACGGCATGTCCAGTACAGCCGCAGTGGAGGGTTCCTCTTGGCTAGTGAGGGGATGTGAGGGGGGGGGGGCTACAAGGCTACCTATTCACCTCCCGCAGAGAGTCAAGGCAGAGGAGGAGGGAGGAGGAAAAAACGTGTCGTGAGTTAGTTAGCATGTCATGTCCATAAAACGCTTTGCAGGGATTTAGAAACAGGAATGACGAGGTCGACGAACTCTCTATAGGCTCCGTTTTAGGGTTAAATGTAAAAATAAAAAAATGGGTAAGCATTCAGAGCTGTACCTTTATGTTTGCTTTTCAACTTTTACTCTCATTCTTTTCCCCTTGTTTTCTTGCGTCCGTGTGAGGGAAGGTGGGAGAGGCGCGGCATTGTCTTTGGGTGGGAAGGAAGGGGTGGGAAGAGATGGGGTGGGATGGGATGGGAAGGGAAGGGATTTGGGGTGGGATGGGATGGGAGGGGAGGGGATGGGATGGGGTAGGATGGATGGGAAGGGAGGGAAGGGAAGGAAGGGAAGGGAGGGAAGGAAGGGAAGGGGAAAGGAAGGAAGGAAGGAAGGAAGGGATGGGATGGGATGGATGGGATGGGAAAGGGAGGGAAGGGAAGGGGAAAAGAAGGGATGGGAAGGGAAGGGAAGGGGAAAGGGAGGGATGGGAAAGGGAAGGGATGGGAAGGGGTGGGAGGGATAGGGTGGGAATGGGATGGGAAGGGAAAGGGGAAGGGAAGGGATGGGAAGGGAAGGAAGGGAAGGAGGGATGGATGGGATGGGATGGGAATGAAGGGAAGGGAATGGAGGGGAGGGATTTGGAAGGGGGGGAGGGATGCGAAGGGAAGGAAAGGGAAGGGAGGCAAAGGAAGGAAGAGAAAGGAAGGAGGGATGGATGGGAAGGGAAGGGAAGGGAAGGGCACACGCCACGATGGAGACTTATATCCATTATTGCATGCTTTGTGTTTACGTCTTGAGTGGAAGTTTTTATAGTAAGTTTAACAGTTTTTTATAGTAAGTTACAGTATAGTTTTAACAGTAAGAGTCTACCACAGCGTGTATCTTTGTTATCTAGAGGCTGTGAAGGGAATTGTGTTGACTAGTACGAGGAGAAAATTGTTTGTACATACTGTTATATAATGAGGAAGTAAACTGTTAGGGTGACAAAAGCAACAACGATTATTATAATTTCACGCCACTTCATTGTTTAGCCTTGATTTTTTTTTCTTCTCATTTGAATCCAATTTCACCTCAAAGCTATGCCATTTTTTTTTTCTCTCTATCTTCTCTCTCTCTCTCTCTCTCTCTCTCTCTCTCTCTCTCTCTCTCTCTCTCTCCTCTCTCTCTCTCTCTCTCCTCTCTCTCTTCTCTCTCTCTCTCTCTCCTCTCTCTTCTCCTCTCTCTCTCTCTCTCTCTCTCTCTCTCTCTCTCTCTCTCTTGTGTGTGTGTGTGTATGTGTGTAAAGAGAGAAGAGAGAGAGAGAGATGATATGCATTAATATGTGTAATAGAGCGGCAATATGTTTCGTCCATTATTGATTACGTCACTGCCTGCTAGTGTGGGGGGGGGGGTCAGGAAGCCATATGGGGTGCCAGGTGAGGTCACACCCCCTCCCCCCCACACTCAC